>JAGFNQ010003123.1:0-119975 GCA_024364735.1 Boesenbergia rotunda
AGCAACTTGAGATAATTCTGATGGTATAGGGAGTTATCAAAGAGATCTGGAGTAGGACCTAATATGCTATCACTTCTGACAATATTAGGCAGCATCAAGAAGGTGCCACCTGTACTGGAGGAGAGATTAAAGAAGCCGCTGAAGAAGAGAATAGAGACTTATCAAAAGTAACATGTCGTGAAATATATATCCGTCCTGTTGGTATGTATAAGCATCGATACCCATGGTGAAAATTACTATAACCGAAGAAAATACATTGTAGTAAACGAGAGTCAAGTTTGTGTTTAGAGTAGGGGTGTAACTATGGATAACATGCACAATCAAAAATTCGAAGAAATGTATAGTCAGGAATCTGATTAATTTTTTTTCAAAGGACAATTATGATAGAGTAATGGGGTAGAAAGTCTTATAAGATATGCTGTTAGAGCAATCTAGGTACCTTGGGTTTTGATGTTTGGGCAAAGGTTTAAGTTAGAATTATTGTTGTATTTAATATGCATTGTGAGTATGCAGGATACAAGTACAACAAAGAAGAAAAGTCCAAGTGGCATATTGGCAAAGGAAGATCCGACAACAAGGACCGAGGCCGAAGGAAGCTCCAGAAGGTAAGGCATGAAGGATGGAGAAGCATCCGAGGGACGCAAGGCTGATGGAGGAGGTTAGAAGGCTAAGTCTAGGTTGGTCGGTTGAGGACGAGTGCTGAGTGATTGTACTCGGGGCTGAAACCCTAGGTTTAGGATTTGGTCAATCGACTGATGCTTGGATCAGTCGACTGGTAAGGGTCACAGAAAGATCAGTCGACTACTGCATGTAGCAGTTGACTGGTGTTGGTTGGAATTCGAACGTTGGGCTGTAACGTTCGAATCCAAGGTGGACCAGTTGACTAGTGTTGGCACCAGTTGACTGGTAACGACTGTTTCAGCTGTGAGATCTATTTAAGAGAACTCAGTTTGGCTGGGCAAAGGTTGACGAAATAAGCTTGGCTAAAGCTTATTAGTAGCCTCCAAGTGCTCAGGTATTGTTAGGAGTTTGTGGTGAGGTTTCGCCACCCACAAGGAGCGACAAGAGCTAGTCGGAGGTCTTCCAGGGACTCGTCCACCGACGGATCAGGATCGTCCACCTTACGAATAATCGTGGAGTAAGAGTCTTATCTCCGAACCACGTAAATCAGTTTGTCTCTTCTAGTTGTTAGTTTTAGTTATTTGTTATTTCATTTGCGCACTAACAACGTGTAGGAAGAGAACGACGATTAAAGTGGGTGATCGACTATTCACCCTCCTATAGCCGTACGCACCGGACCCAACAAGTAGTGTTAGAGTCGGGGTCGCTCGTTGATAACTACCATTTTGTTGATTATTTTAGGCTCTTAAATCCATGTTTGATCCACATTTTATATGCTTATGTTTGCATTTATATTAGGTTTCATGTATTTCCTCTATTTTGACTTTTAATTCAAATCTTTTTATATTTGAGATATTTTGGCACTTAAATTTGAATATCATTTTGTATGTTTCAAATGACCATGGACCTAGATTAGGTTGGACCAGACTTGAGCTAGAATTGGATCCGGATCAAAGTGATCAAACTTGGATTAGTATGAGCCGTCCGATCAAAAAATGGCTAGATCTGAACCATCGGTCAACTTCTGATCAATCCGAGTTCAAGATAGAGTCAATCATGACCATTGATCAAGATCTGAAAATTTCATCCAAATCAGAAGCCATCTGACCGTTGGATCAAGCTCAAGATGTTCTAGACCATCCAAGCAAGAGAAGGGATGATCTGAGCAATCCGCCACAGATCTGGTTGATCCGAGCTAAGGACAGGTAGATCAGGACCATTGATCAAGATCTGGGAAGTTTGGGTCAGATCGGACTTAATCTGACCGTCGGATGGAGCAAAGAAGATCTCGGCCATTCAAATTCAAATGGTTTTAATTAAAAGGGAATTCCCTCTTTCTTCTCCGTCGTCGCGTCGCGAGTTCGCTAGCTGCAGAGTAGTTTTCAGATCGCTATTTCTTCGTTTCTGCATCGTTTTCTTCGTTGTTTCTTCCTTAGATTGCGCGGCCCATCAATTTGTTTGTCTTCAAGATCTCAAATCATCCAGGTAATCTTTCCAGTTCAGTTTTGCTAACTAAATCTCGCACCTGAGAGGAGCTTTGGAGAGGGTTTCGTCGGAGCATCCGATCCACTGATTTCTTCATCCGATTGCGGCTGTCTTCATCGAGTTGATGCCATCAGAGCTTCAGAGGGGTTGTCCGAGGTAATCTGAGGGTGTTGGAACGAGATCGACACTCTGCGCAAGGAGAAGATCGCGGGTTTCAGCTTCTGATCGATCGGGTTGATCGGATAGAGTGGTCTCTGATCGGTCCCGTGACCGATCAGAGGAAGACCTGATCGGTCGATTGACCGATCAGGAAGAGCAGAGCAGTCACTTCATAGCAAGCTGAGCAGGGGAGGTCTCTTTCAATGGTTTTTGAGCTAGGGGGTTCATAGCTCATCCTTCGTGTGACGGTGAAGGGAAGTTTTGGATACAAACTAATTTGATGTTGAATTTAGGATAATTTCTTGTTCCAAGCACTTGTTTTCTTCAATTGTTCTAGCTTGTTACCTTCACTTCAAGTCAATGACTTAAGAATTGTTTGATCTCGCTTTTATTTCCTTGCAATTAATTTTCGGCACCTTATTTCCTGCAATTAGTTCTTCAATTTCAATTCAAGAGTTTGAATTTACTTGCTTAGTTGCTAGCTAGGTTAAGTTCAGTTCTCGCAATCTCCTACATTTAGTTCTACTAGATCAGTCTGTTTCATTCCGAATTGCTATTTCATATCGTTATTTCCTCTTATCGCAAAAACCCCCATTTTATCTAGAAAACCCCAATTCAAATGACAAATAAACCTGCAAGCTTGAATTAAACATTCATTCAACTAGTCCTTGGAAAAATATGACCTGAGGCCCCTCTACTACATTTTCTTTGTTAGCGAAGGGTTTTCAGCTTTATAAATATCTAAATTTGAGACTCACATTCGTGACATCTATTTTGGGTCCATCACTCGTCTACGGACTAACCGCCGAGAGAGCAAAGGCGCTAGAGGAAGATGGATTCGGAGGGTCCGCTAGGATGGGATACTCGAATTCCACCTCCATACGATCGAGATGATTTCGATTATTGAAGGAAGCGGCTAGAGACTTGGTTTCAAATGGATTGGGACCATTGGACTGCATTGGAGGTTCCATACGAAGCTCCAACGGACAAGATGGGAAAATGTCTTCGACCTCGATATTGGACCAAGGATTAAATAGAGGAAGTGGAGTCAGATAAGGAGGTAACGCGAATTATTCTAAATTTAGTACCTTCTCATATTGTATCACGTGTAGGTGATTAGAAAAATGCCTATGAGCTATGGAAAAAGGTGATAGCTTTACACGAAAATACGACACAAGGACAAGAAGTGGAGGAGTCTAAGGATAAGGACTCATTGGTCCAAGAGAAGGAGAAGAACCAATCGGAAGTTGAATCGAGTTCAACATCCGAAAAGGAAGAGGAAGTGGAATCGTCCACAACCTCAAGTGAGGAAGAAATAGAAGAAGTCTTCACTTCAAGGATTGAGGGGGAGGAGAGACCATCCTTAATGCCGGAGCAAGAAGAAGCCTCCACCTCCATCAAGCAAAGTCAAAGGAACACATAATTTTCTTTGGGTGCAATAAAAAGGGACACTACAAGGACAAGTGTCCATTGGGGAAGAAGAAGAAGGTAAACCCTAAATCCAAGTCAATTTCTTCGAAAACTAACATTAGTTGTAGGGAAAAGAAGGAGAAGAAGCATATAATTTGCTTCACGTGTGGTGAGCGTGGACACTACCACACCAAGTGCCGAAAGAAAGGAGAAATCGAGAAATTGGCGCACTTGAAGAAATTGGAGAAGAAGAGGAACTCAAGTCAAGGGGGACCTTCAAAGGTTAAAGGGAAGGTAATCCCTTATTTAAAATTAAATTCAATTTTCAATTCTTATATGCTTGTTAAGCATAATCATGAATTTAAGTATAATGATAAGAATAGGGTTAATAAGGTAGATAATCCTAGGAAATCATTCCCTAAGTCTAGACCAAATAGGACCCAAACTACCATGCCTAAGGGAAGGAAGGTATTAAATGAGCAAGGCATCAATCCCAAGAAGGGGAGATATATGCCTAGAAATGTGGGTAGGTTTAGGAATGTCCAAGGAGGACATGTTGACTCTAGGGTTAGAGCTCAAGAGTTAGAAAATCAAGTCTTGAAGGCAAAGCTTGAAGAAATGGAGAGAGTCCTAGATAGGTTCGTTATTGGGCCTAGGGGACTTGACATGTGTTTGGGTGTTCAAAAACTCAAAAATGTCAAATTGAGTACCTCTAAGACCAAGAGAATGTCAAATGCTAGAAGAGCACAAGACATTGGTAAAGGAGGAGTAATCAAGGACAAGCCGTCTAAGATTAAGAAGGTAACGGGTAAGAGCCAAGGATTACCGGAGGTACACCGGTGTGGCTTAGTAACCTTGGATGAGTCATCTAGGGAGATGACTATAGTTAAGAGCTCAAGGGGGAGCTCTAGGAGTCAAATTGGGATCCATGGTAAATGGATCGCGGGAGAATTTCTTCCGGAAGTCTAGATAGACATAGAGTGTGCCATAGGATTTGGAGACGGATATGAGTCTTAATCCTAGAGATTTGGCACATTGGAAGTGAGTTTCATGCATGAAAATGACATTGGGGTCATATTACATGAAATTGATTGTTGATGTATAAATGTCATATAAATCAATGCTAGGGATGCATTGTGGTTTGGTATGGGTAGATACATCAAGAGGAAGCCAAAACTAGGACTTTAGGTCAAGGTTGAATTGAACTATTTATATAGTTTTGGGTTTTTGTGTCAATCTTAGAATTAGTGATAAATATATTTTTGAATGTATTTTTCCCAAGTAGACACGGGTACCATAAACCTCTCCATAAAATTTAAGAATTTTTTGAGATTTATGGAATTTCTGGTGCATTTCTAAAATTGGGTCAGAAATGCTGAAAATATAATTTTCAGGGTACTAGTCGACTGGTACAGGGGCAATCGACTGGTGCAAGGGGCAGTCGATTGGTAATAGTATTTTTGGAGAGAGACTAGCTACTGTATGATTTTTCGATGAGAATCAGTCGACTGGTAACTATCGTAGTCGACTGATACAGGCTGAAACTGTTATTTAGCAATCGAAAATGTCCCAATGATGTAAAACAAGTGTATAATCTTATGGGGAGTTAATACACTGTGTTTATGATCATTAGTGGTCAAAGAATCCAATAATTGGGGAGATTGTTGGATTTCTTTTTGATGTGTGGCAAAGAGGGAGAAGTGTTGGATTTAAGTGGGAAACCAACACACCTTTGCAAGAAAGTCAAGCTCAAGGGGGAGCTTAGGTGAAGAAGGAGCATTTGTTGGCAAAAAGGGAGAAGTACCTTTTCTGGGACTGGTGCTGTCGAAAGAGGGGGGGGTGAATATTGACTCGTAAAAACTTTTTGTAATCTCGTCAGAAACTTCGATGTTTGTTCTTTCTAGACAAAGCGTTAGTAGCACAACGGAAAAAGAAAGTAAACGAAAAACAACACAACACAGCAGACACTCGGGTTTTTACTTGGTTCCCGACCCCCCCCCCCCCCCCCCCCCGAGTTAGTACATCCAAGGCCTAAGCACGGTAAACGCCCGTCCACTAATGGTCTCCTTTCCGGACTTTTCGGAGGCAGAGAAACCCGTCTTACAGTGCAAGTATTACAATAAAAAATGATAAGGAAATGAAGTGCGTAAAAGTAAAAGTAAACCAAATAGGAAAGTCGACGATCCCGACCGATCTGGAACTCTGAAGCGCACTTCCTCCTGGAGCTTCCTTGGTGGCAGAGCTTCGTCACTAGCGCTTTTTCTTCGCTCGGATTGCTTAGAATGTAGTTGTGAATGATGTACTGAGTTGAGGGGTCGAAGCCCCTTTTATAACTTCTTCTTGGGCGCCTGTGTTGCTATGGGGCGCCTCAGTAGCGATCAAAAAATCCATCCAAACTCGCAAACATCGCCAAGCTGATAAGAACCTAGCCCAGGGCGCTTGTATTAACATGGGTGCCTAGCCTTTAGGGCGCCTGGAAGCATGGGGGCACCTGTATTAGCACGGGCGCCCTGGATGCTGTTTTCCAGCCTTCTTGTGTTTGTTCGCCTACTTTGCCTCCAATTCTAGGTACCTGCAAGATACACAAACACAAAACAAGTACATATATAATCTTAGCCTTAACGACTTGGTTCTGACTTTAGATTTCCCGTGAAACCCTAGGTCGAACCGACGCTTATGTTCCCTTCCCGGGGAACGCGCCTTTCGCCTACTCCTCTCAGGAGAGGTTTGCCAACCAGCTCCTCCGGTTGGACTTTTGCCCAGCTTCACTCACCAGGACTTAGTGTCTAGCTTCACTCACCAGGACTTCGGTGTCCAGCCCTCGGCTAGGACTTATTGCCCAATTCATCGAATCAGGACTTCGTGCCCAGTCCGCGACCAGGACTTATTGCCCAACCCTATGTCAGGACTTAAGTGCCCAACCCTTGGCCAGGACTTATTGCCCAATTCCTAGAATCAAGACTTCGTGCCCAATCCTCAGCCAGGTCTTAGGTGCCCAGCCCTCGGCCAGGACTTAGTGCTCAATCCATGATCAGGACTTAGTGCACAATTCCTCGAACCAGGACTTATTGCCTAGGTTAACTAGGACTTTGTTTTACCTTGAACCGGATTTCTTGACTAACCCTTCCTTTGTCTAGTGTATCACTAACTTAAGCATATTGTTAAACATTGAAACACTAGAGGAGGACATCACCGATGCATCCTGCACCAACACCTTTGAAAGGAAAACCTACTAAAGGGGGAGTTTAGGTAAAGGGGGAGCCTAAGGTTAGGTCCCATGATTTATTTGCTTTGTTATTTCCCTAACTTAAACGGATTGCCAAACATCAAGAAGGGGGAGATTGTTGGAGCAATCTAAGTACCTTGGGTTTTGATGTTTGGGCAAAAGTTTAAGTTAGGATTATTGTTATATTTAATATGCATTGTGAGTATGCTGAATACAGGTACAACAAAAGAGAAAAGTCCAAGTGACATCTTGGCAAAGGAAGACCCGACAATAAGGACCGAGGCCAAAGGAAGCTCTAGAAGGCAAGGCGTGAAGGATGGAGAGGCATCCGAGGGACTCAAGGCTGATGGAGGAGGCTAGAAGTCTAGGTCTAGGTTGGTCGGGTGAGGACGAGTGCTGAGTGATTATACTCGGGGCTGAAACCCTAGGTTTAGGGTTTGGTTAGTCGACTGATGCTTGGATCAGTCGACTGATAAGGGTCACAGAAAGATCAGTCGACTGCTGCATGTAGCAGTCGACTGGTGTCGGCTGAAATTCGAACGTTGGGCCGTAACGTTCGAATCCAAGGTGGACCAGTCGACTGGTGTTGGCACCAGTCGATTGGTAACGGCTGTTTCAGCTGTGAGCTCTATTTAAGAGAGCTCGGTTTGGCTGGGCAAAAAGTTGACGAAATAAGCTTGCGTAAAGCTAATTAGTAGTCTCCAAGTGCTCAGGTATTGTCGAGAGTTTGTGGTGAGGTTTCTCCACCCACAAGGAGCGACAAGAGCTAGCCGAAGGTCTTCCGGGGACTCATCCACCGACGGATCAGGATCGTCCACCTTACGGACAACCGTGGATAAGAACCTTATCTCCGAACCACGTAAATCGATTTGTCTCTTCTTGTTGTTAGTTTTAGTTATTTGTTATTCAGCTTGCGCACTAACAATGTGTAGGAAGAGAATAACAATTGAAGTGGGTGATCGACTATTCACCCCCTCTAGCCGTACGCACCGGACCGAACATATACTACAGTGCAAACAACTTCATCCCAAAATTTACATGGAATTGATGCACGATGGAGAAGAGCTAAGACAATTTCAACTATATATCTATATTTTCTCTCAGTAGAGACATTTTCCTCTGTAGTATGAGAATAAGAGACTTGATGAACAATTCCATAAGAGGAAAGATGACGATACAGAGCTTGATATTTGTCACCCCAATTAGAATGGAGAAAGAATATTTTACGATTAAAATATCGGCCAACTTGGTTTTAAAATTGATAAAATATGTCTAGTAAATCATATTTTCTTCTCATAGGATAAAGTAAAGTATATCTACTAAAATGATCAATGAATGTAACATAATATAGAAAATCTTGGTTAGATAAGATAGGTGCAAGGTCTCAAATATCCGAATGAATTATTTCAAATAGAAAATTAGAAACATGATAGAAAGAAGAGAAGGATAGCTTATGACTTTTAGATTCTATGCAAATCCTATATGAATGAGATGAATTGGAGGTAAGAAGTAGGTAAACTATACCTATTGATAATCGATTGAACAATGCGAAGAGAAGGGTGGCCAAGTCAGGTATGCCATGCTGGTTTATTTGTGCATTCACTAATACAAGTTTTGATTGAAGAACTTTGAAGATACTAAAGCTCATTTTTGATTCTCCTATAAAACACAGTAGTACATGTTCATCTATCCTTTATAAGATAATGATTATGATGAAATTCAAAAAGAATATTGTTATCTAGACAAATTAAAGTGTAAAGAGTAAATTTTTAGTAATAGATGGAATATGAAAGATGTTGCGCATGTAAAAAATATGATTGGATAAATGAATATGTCTCCAAGATTAATAATTTGCAAACCTGAGCCATTGCCTACCTATACCATATTTGAACCACGGGACGATATTACTTCTGTAAGAATATTATAATTTGATGTGACATGATAAGTTATTCCAGTGTCAATATACATCTAGTAGATGAAAACTCCAATGGTTTACCAAGAGTAGGTATAGATGAGAGTACTTTATGATATACTTGTAAAACAGTTGATTGTCTTAAAACTGCAAGACCACTGATGAAATTTATAACAAATTGTCTAGGACATTAAGTACCAATATGTTCAACTTTGAGATAAATTTGACATCTTCTCTAAGTATCTGACATAAAAAATAAAAATAAAAAGCAGAAAGAGAAAAGAGAGAAGGAAAAGATTTGGAAAAAGGTAAAGATTTTCGAACGAAGGATAAACAATAAAGAGAGAGGAGAAGAGAGAAAAAAAATTAGAGAAGAATAAAAGTTTTTTTTTTGGGTTGGGAAAGAAATAAAAAGAGGAGCTAGCGGTTTGGAAAAGAATGGAAAAAATTATGAATAATCATAAAAGAAGAGAGAGAGAGAGAAACAAATAAAAAAAAAAGAAGAGAGAAAAATATTTTATTCGTGTGAGAGAGGATCACTTCAATAGCCGCTGGCCATTTTTATCGAGCAGCGATGGTGATGACATGACTGGTGAAGAAGGATCATCGTTTGGGATGACCAACGACCCATGAAGAAAAAGAAAGGCGTCACATAAAGAAGAGGTGACGAATGAGGTAAGATGATCTATGATTTTGATACCATAATAGAAATAGAGAAAAAAAAAGATATAAAAAAATATTTTTCTTAATTGATAATTTATCGATAAAGTACATAATTTATAGAAGCTTTAGAGTGCTTGGTCAATTGACATATTGACAAAGAAATTGTCAATTAACAGATTAATAAAGAAAATATCTAATCTAATAATAAATAATTAATATATCGTAATATAAATTTTTAATATGTCGTAATATAAATTTAATTTAATTCGTTGATATTCTATTAAATAATAATTCAGTTTTAATGGGAACTGATTTCACCTAATATTACAATCATACTTTCATTTCAAGATCAACGGAAAGTTACAATCACTGGATGTTCATTTTCCACCTACAAATGTATATACAATTGCACATGTGGATTGGTGTGGACAGGGGAGCCATAAATTCACCCCTAGCTCCACCCGTTATTTTATATATATTAAAAATACTTTTACTTTCAATATGTACGTAATAATTATGACTAGCTGTTAAACATGTAACTATAACAATATTGTTTCTTACTTCAATGCTATTGTAACAATCACGATTAACTACAATAATATTGTTCTTTACTTTAAATGCTATTATAACAATTACAATTAACTACAATAATATTATTTCTTACTTCAAGCGTCTTTGTAACAACTACGATTAACAACTATAATATTATTCCTTACTTCAAGTGCTATTATAATAGTTAAGATTAACTAGCAACAGTGCAATAGCTATAACAACAATCAATCACTTAAATAGTTGTTACAACTATTTTAAAGTATTTTAATGAAATTTAAATAATTTTAATTAAGTTGGCAGCTGGTATAGCTATTTTAAAATAATTTTGATCAATTTAAAATTATTTTGATGAAGTGTAAATAATTTTAATTAAGTTGATAAAGAGTATTTTGATATAATATTACTTTGTATATAATAATTTTGATTAAAGTAAAATAGTTATTTTTTCATAGCAGTAACACTAAAGTAAAGGATATTTTGAGTATAAAATATCGAATGAAGTGCAATTTTGATCGTTTTAAAAAAACATCTTTTTGACAGTTTACCTAATTTGTGTTTTTTTTTTATTTTTGATCGTATGTATTAATTTAGGTATCTAATTTTTCAAATTGATTAATTCGATTCGACCCCATCGAAAATAAGTTCATCCCAAAATGAAATTATATTTGGTATCTAATCAAATTCTTAGTATTATTCATTTAATCAAAAGAGTTACTCTAAGGGCACAACGCAGTTGGTAAAGGTTTTACAGTGAATCCATGAAACGAGGGTTCAATTCTTGTTGTGCATATGCCTACGATCAAATTTCCCATGCTGTGTGGCCGTCAACTTTGGAACGATTTACACTTCCTGATTAACCAAGTGTACCGAGGATGAGGCTAAACCACCCTGAGATTAATCGGGGCAAGCCGAACATCTAGCTGAAATAAAAACTCCGAAAGAATGTTTTGTTTTGTAAAAAGATGAATAGGCAGACATATAGAATGTCATAGGCTTAGTTTGGTAATTTGCCAGAGTAATTATCCAAATGAAATACATTTTTGTACGAAATGTAAATGGAACGCGGATCCGATTGCCCGCCAGTCATATTTTGTCTGGGTACGATGCCAACCAATAACGAAGCGGGTGATAGACCGAGTGAAACATTTTTTCCCCTGTTTTATCTTTTAATTCCGTGTGGCCAAGGGACAGCTTTTCGACACACGGTCGTTCGGCCTTCCTGCGCTTGGCCACCTACTCTTCTTCAACGCTACTGATGGCGAATTAGGGCGGAGAAGTGGAGGAGGAGAAGGTTTTCGCTTACTTCCGTGGCTATCTGCTCTTTCCGTACTGCATCAACTGCGCTTGCTTTGCGTGGAGGCGGCTCGAATCCCGCGAAGTCACGAGGTGGTTATCTGTCCAATCGTCCGATCCCTTTCCTTGCGCAACGATACAGTTCGGACTCCCCGGTGCAGGGTCGCCTCTGGGAGTGAAATAGAGAGGGATAGAGTCGCCTTGAGAATGGGAACCGAGGAAGCGAGTGTGGTCGGTGCGTTCTTTTTACCACTTTCCTGATTTCTCGATGTTTTATTTTATTTATTGGAGTTTTCATTGGTTTCACTTCGTCCGCTGGATGTATTTCTTTGTGTACGACCTTGCTGGTGTGGTTGATTTTGTGTGGGGGATATATATATACAGTGTTCACAGTTGTTTCGATTTGTGCTTATTTTTTGAGATTCTTGTGGCTTCTCCTCTTAGTCCTTGTTCCAAGATCGTATTTTGTGTAGCTGATAGCGATCTAGATGGAACTATCGAGTCTATGATTGTTTGAGTTGTTTGCTGAAGTAAAACCATATGTTAAATGATAATTTAAAAGAAAAAAATATTAGAAGGATGGTGTGTTTTTGACTCCTGTTCCTATGGAAGTTGTTAGGAGACGAGGTTTGAAGAGATTAGCTTGAAAATATAACTGTTGTTCGGGATTGTGTGCGATGGTTCCGAGCTTCATAGTGGATCAAGAAGAAAATCAAAACTTTGAGTATTCATGTCAGAACCTTATGGTTCAGAATAAGCAATTCAGGTTGGAGTTGGAAAATTTTTACATGTTCATAGGAGACTGAGAATGTGCCCTATGGGGTTGTACTCGGATACTCAACTTAGTCATACTCTCCGAAAAAAAATAAACTTAAGAAACTTCAATGTTCTTATCCAATCTCATTTCTGGTGGAGGGAATTTATGTAGGCATGAAGATGGTTTGTGGTCAAACAAGTCCAAAATTTTCATCACTTTTTCCCATCACTTTGATGTATGTTGAATCATTTGAGGATTGACATCTTTTGTGTAGTACTTGATTTATGTTTGCATATATTTAGCAAAACTCAGCGTCATAATATCCTACTCAGGTCTCATGGTTGGAGTCGGGTTTCTTGGTTAAAGTCAGAATATCGATTTTTGAGATGGGGAGTTTTGAGTAGGTGGTAAATCATCTTCACAGTTTGGTTCATTTTAAGTGCGTGTGAAGTTATACTTCATCTTATTGGCCTAGGATGTTGGTCTGTCAGCATGGTCCATGTAAGCTTGTGTGGAGTCAGAGCTTCTTCTTAACATCTTAAGATGGTGCTCTTATTAGCATATCCCATTCAGGCTTGTGCGGGGTAGGAATTTTATCTTACCAATCTAGGATATTGCTCCTCTCAAATATGGTCCATGTTAGGCTCACGCGAAGTTAGAACTTCTTATCATCCTATGCCATTGCTCTTCCCAACACAGTACAAAAATCTGCATTACCAGCCTTAGTATGTTTCTCTTCCCAGGAGGGGTTCAGGTTGTGTTTATTTGGTGTTAGAACTCCATCTTATCGACCTTTGACATTGCTCTTCATAGAGTAGTTCAAGTTGGGTTTGAGAAGGGTTGGACCTATCTTATTGGCTTAGGATATTGCTTTTCCTATCATCTTTCATGTTTTTGGCTCTTGCATAGTCTAGTTTTGTCTAACCAACTTAGGATTCTTTTTCTCAATTTGGTCTCTGGTGGGCTGGCCTAGTGGCAAAATTCTACCAATCGAGGATGTTTCTCTTCTTCACATAGCCCATGTTGAACTCACATAGAGCTGAACTCTTACTGACCTAGGATGTTGCTCTTCTCTGTCAGGCTTTAGCCTCGTAAGGAAAGGCCATCTTCCGACTTAATCCTCATAAGAACAAGAGCTCAATTCTTAAAAGATACTGGGTCACTTAGAATGCTTTGATCATTCCATCCCCATTTATCCACATATTTGTAGACCACTATTGGGACTTACAGAGCTTTTTAACCTACATGGAAGCACAGATGGGTTGTTTGGATTTAAAGACATATTTGACTGCAATCATGGCAAGGAAATCTTACGGCAATAAAATATTTGAAAACTTGCATTGTTTGATCTGTAGGACCTTGTAGACCGGCAGGGGGAGGGGGGGGGGGGGGGGGGGGGGGGGGGTGATTTGCCCTGCAAGTCAGAATTCTATCTTTTGCATTTTTCTTACAAAAATGGACATTAGTTGTAGTAGTTAATTAAAAACATAAAGCAAATACAAGAAACTAGTAAGAGACACAGAAGGTTACTTGGTTGCAACCAGGGTGGTTGTTAATCCAAGGCAGTTGAAAGCTCTACTATCAAGATCTCTTTTGTTGTAGGCGGAGTAGTCTTTTATAGACTTTTAACATCACAGGAAAAAGCTAGAAAAATTAAGTACAAGAGTTGTAGTCTAAACCTAGTTTTTGGGAGCTATTTATAGCCCAAAAACCAAGTTTACTGTTGACTTGAGGCGCTTCAGATGTGATATGAGGCGCCTCAGATTGGATCGAATTTTATTCATTGCACAACTGTAAACTGTTGATAGAATAACTCAAGGCGCCTCAGTTCGTACTTGAAGCGTCTCAGTTTCTACTCGAGGCGCCTCAGTTTGTAACTGAGGCGCTTAGGGTTCAGACTGAGGCATCTCAACTCTGCAAGCTGCTGCTTTGCATCTGAGATGCCTCAGTTGTTGAGGCGCCTCTAACTGGTCAAAGTCAACATTCGCATTGACTTTGACTTTTCAGTCCTTCCACTTGGGTGATTTCCGGCCAATCAGAGTTAGACTCACCCGAACCCGACTCTAGTCTTTCGCCTCGAATGAGTTTCCTCCCTGGCTTCTCATCCCTTGGACGTCGCGCACACCCTTCTCGCTCCACCGGTGTACTCTTCCGTAGTCTTCGCGTCCTTCGGATGCATCGAGCCCGTCGGCTTCCTTCCCCGTGCCATTCTTCTCGTCTGTTGTGTCTTTTGTTCAATTTCCTGCGCTCCTAAGCTCTTGTACACTTAGACACAGGATCAAAACAGACTAGGACCCAACTTGACTTGGTTGATCACATCAAAACCAACCTGGGGTACTTACATGAACTTCTCAATTGTTTCTTGAATATGTCCTTTCCAAAGAAGGACCTTTCTCTTGTGCCAATGATGAAGTGCAGATGGCTGTTGTTTTGGATCTCTAAAGTTCGAACCTTAGGGTCAAAGTTGGAGATTTAGGTTCCAGTCTAACTTCTGGGTTTACAGAACAGAATGACATCAAAGATGGATGCAACAGTGCTACACTTCAATCCTCAAGTTAGTTGTAATATTCAAATAAGTGAACTTAGAAGCTTGAATGTGCTTATTCAACGCATGAGGGTGAATTGACGAGGGTGAAGGGTTGATATAGGTGCTATTTGTAGATTGTTCCGCTTTTCTTCCATGCAAAAAATTAATAAGATTTTGGATTGTCTCATTGTTAATCATCTAACATGTGGCATCTCTTTGTTACACCTTGTATCATGTTTCAGTATTTCGGGAAAATCAGTCTTGTAATATCCTTGTCTGTTTTAATGAAAATTTTCTTATTGGAATATCCTGGTCTGAGTCAGTGTTTTTCAGTTGGAATTCTTTATTGAAATGCTGACACAAGTTGTAAACAATTTCCCATCAACATTCCCATTTCTATTTAAATAGTTTGCAATGTCGGTCTTATTTAAAACTTAAGTTTGCGAGATCTTCACAATCATGCTTGTGTAGTGGTATGTTTGCTGTTGGATACCTGCATTCATACTCTACATAGTTCTCCATATGTTTTCTCACTTGCTGTTTAAGTAGAGGGACAATTTTTTTTTTTCTGCTAAAGAGTTGCAAAGAATTAATTGTATTGTATATGTTGGCTTGATAATCACGCTTCTAAATAAAAAGGATTTGTGAAAAAGGCCATCTAAGTAATATCTTCGTAGACACTATACATCAATTTTGGTGCCATTTAGTACTAATTCTCCCAGAAATCAAAGCCACTAACACATGTATTCTATATTCTGAGTCCTTGCAGCTAGCCATCCTGAGTTATTCTAGAGCAGATCTCGAAAATGTATTTCAATCGACATTCATGGAAAGTACATTGCTCAAGTTTCAATTCAAAGCTGAGACCTTATTCATTTTATTTGTTATTTTGCAGTTCCGAGAAACTTCAGATTGCTGGAGGAGCTTGAGAGGGGGGAGAAGGGGATCGGTGATGGTACTGTCAGCTATGGAATGGACGATGCAGATGATACTTTCATGCGATCTTGGACAGGAACTATCATTGGTCCTCCTAATGTATGCTTCTGATATTAAAGTTCAGTTATACACATCCGAAAAATCAGTCTTCCTATGTTCTGTATTTGTTATTTATATATAATATTCATTGAATTCACTTGTAGAGCGTTTATGATGGCCGGATATATCAGTTGAAACTGTTCTGTGACATGGACTATCCTGACAAACCTCCAATGGTTCGGTTTCAGACACCAATAAATATGGCATGCGTAAACCAAGAAACTGGATTGGTACACTCATTTATTTACACTAGTAAGCAGAAAATTGTAAAACCTCTTATCATTACTACTGTTATCTGTCCATTCAGGTTGAACCAAGCTTATTTCCAATGCTTACAAACTGGCAGAGGAAATTCACCATGGAAGACATTTTAGTGAGCTTGAAGAAAGAGATGTCAGCTCCCTATAACCGGAAGCTTCACCAGCCTACTACCCAAGGTATAGTCATTAATAATTTCACTATTGTTACTTCTTCCCATTGTGGCATAAAGATTCATAACGACAACGCTTTAGGCAATGACGATCGGAGGATGGAACAGAAGGACATAGTACTAAGATGTGCCATCCTTTGAGGAGGGCGGCATGTGAGTATCTGTTATTATGGAAGATGATGGTATCTGCTGAGGAACAACGAGAGAAGTAATAAAATTTTCATGTCATCTTTGTCTATACATTTGTTCATACAGAGCCTGTCTTGCAATCTGTATCCAAACTAGTGCCCTTCAGTTTCTGCTGGTGTAGGTGTGCCATTCCATCTAAATTTCAGGGATATTTAACTGATGTTGTGAATTATAATTCCAACGAGGAGCGTTATTGAGAAATGGTTCATGATTCAAATGCTTAGCTTAATTTTCATGCAGGCTTTTTGTGGATCAATTGTTAATCCCAAATGCTTAACAGCATTAGCCACTTTCAACAAAAGATTTAGACATTTTATTGTCTCCTTAGGGTTGTAAACAAGTTAAGTTGAGCTAAGTTTTGAGGTGTTCAAGTTTGTTTGATAAGACAATCGAGCTGAGCCTAAAATGAATTAAATTTTTGAAATGATTGTTCAAGCTTGATTTAGTTTATTTTTTATGAACTTGGCTTGAACTTGGTTCGATGTTATCGAGCTTTCAATTCAAGTTTAGGTTTAAATTTGGTTCGTTTAGATTTTATCAAGCTATCAATTCTAATTTATTTGATTATTTAAATATTTTTACTTATTTGATTGGTTATTGAGTTTGATAATTTAAATTTTTTTATTTATTTATTTTTGTTTATTTAGCATGTTACAAAAGAATTTTATTAATGATCATGGTTCATGAATATTATTCACGAATATTATTTATGAATTTTAACGAATTGAATATATATGTATACAAGTTTATTTATTTAGTTTAATAGACTATTTAAATTTATTTAATTAATTAATTTTACGTATATTAAATGTAATGAACATCAAATTTGTCCATGATATTTGGTATTCTCTTTGTAATAATTATATCCCCTACTGTCAATAATAATTTTACATCTAATATTGTGGCCATAGACGGAATAGTGTGCATGTCCAATGTTTTGATTTAGTTTTTATATTTATATTTTAATTTTTTTCAGACTTAGTACACAAGTCATGCCTGCTTATAGGCTGAGCCACCTGGTCAACTCCGACTAGCTTCAACCGAACTAGGTCCATTCCGACATTCCGTTATGGGTACGACACAGCCAGGCCAAGTTAGACTAGTTCAGCAGCTCAGTCGGATTTACATAAGGATGTAAATAAATTGTTTTGAGTAAATTTGATATTTAATTTGGCGAGAATTTATTCATGTTAGTTTAAGATTAATTAAATGTATAAATTTGAATAATTTATTAAATTAAATAAATAATTATATATATCTATATATTAATATTTATAAATAAAGATGATGAATTATTATTATTTTTTATCATTTAAATATTCAATTTTTCGTACCAATTAATATGATCCATGAAATTTTTATCGATAAACAAAATAAACGTGGGAAGCACAAGTTTTGATGAATGATCTAATATTACAAATGATTCCAGTATCATAAACGTATGAGATACCTGACGTGATTTTCAAATCCTGTATAAGAGCAGGTTCTATCTCTTACTTATTGCACGAGAATTTTGGTGAATTATATTCATCAATAATTTTTTTACTAAATTTATAAATAAATAAAAAATTAAATAAGTTTGTAATATTAAATTTATTAAATAACTTAACCAAATAAGTTTACAAATATAAAAATTGTAATAATTAAATAAATTTAATTAAAAATTCAATAATATCTAAATAAATCAAATAAAAAAGAAATCAAATTAAATTTGAATATTAGTTTTAATGCTTCGTTCATTTTAGATTGTTTGACTTATTTAAAGGACGATTGGTTTGTTCCATTTTTTATTTTTATTTTTCAGAAAATCATATTTTTTTATTTGTTTTATTTTTTATTTTCATTTTTCAAAAAATCATATTTTTTTCGTTTTCTGAAAAATGACTTTCTTTCATTCTCTAATTTTTCAAAAAACGCTATATCTTTTTTTAGAAAATAAAACTGAGAAATATAAATCAAACATATTTTTTAAAAAATTATATTTTTTTTACAGAAAATAAAAATGAAAAATAAACCAATCGCCCCTTACTATTTCGTCCACTAGGGCTTTCCAAATTCTCCATGGCCAAGCTGGACCGGGCCGCTGATGATTTCGGTCCAAAAGCTCCGTATGGCGATGCCTATTCTAGTTCCATTCCTTCCTTGCGTCTTGAACAATACACTCATCGCCCTTGCGTGGACATGGCAACTCTCCATGTCCATCCCTTCTCCTCGGCACCATTCTTCTCACTGCGTACACCGCGCCGCGGGATGGAATTGGCTTTCCCTGCTTCGGTGTTCGGCTCCAGATCACTGCCTTTCGCTGGCTCCCAGAGCTTCTTCTTTAGGTCGAGCAGCCGCCGACGCAGATGCGCTCCAATTAGTGCCAAGACGGCGGATTACTACGCGACTCTGAACTTAAGCAGGGGTGCTACCCTCCAGGAGGTCAAGAGTGCTTACAGGAATCTTGCGCGCAAGGTAAACCTTCCGCGCTTCCGAAGCATCTTCTTTGTCGAGAAAAATGTTTTGATTGCTATGTACGTTTCCAACACAAAAAGGAAAAAGTTCTTTTTTCTGGGATTATGCCACGACGAATATCTTACTCGAGCAACAGCTGCTCAATGAGAACATTGAAATTGTAATACCGTGAATACGTTTCTTTCAAATAATCCGTTGTTGAATCTTGATTAATGCCTTCTTTCAGAGAACATATGGTCATTGAAATTTGAACGCATAACAAGAGTGTGGTTGATTCATAAACCTATGCAAAGTGTTTTTTGTTCCATTTTTTTAATATATACTGTCTACAACTGATATAAACAAAAACACAAAAATAGGAATGGAGGTGAGAAGACAAGTTTAGAGGCAGTAGAAATACAAAATTAAAGAAGAATGAGGTCCAATACAGTCATTAGGCCATTCGATTGCATCCTTTAGTCGGTCGTGTATATATGTGCTCTCAAAATGAGTATGGATTCATGCAAGTAGAATCAATGCCACTCATCAATTACTGGAATGAATATGTCACCGAATCAAGAATCAGAAATCTAGGATTGCTAACTAAATTTTTTAATAGCAGTCCATGAGCATACTAAAACTAAGAGTTCAAAATACATAAGAAGTTTAAATGATCACTTCAACTTCTTGGTTCAGTTTAAAGTTCTCATCAATCAATTGACTTGAACATAAAGAAATTAGCATGGACGTTATAACTATGATATAGCATTGCATCTTCTAAGAGTTGCAAAAGCTTGTGACTTTATAACTTATTACTTGGGCTGTAAATTTTGTACTTTGAATTGTTAAACGCTTATGTTATTTTCTTTCAACCTTATCAGTGCTATTTTAATGTATATTTTTTCTTTGTATTTTAGTATCATCCAGACATGAATAAGCAACCTGGAGCAGAAGAAAAATTCAAAGAAATTAGTGCTGCATATGAGGTACTTGTTTTTTCTATGCTATTTATAAACTGTGGAAAGGTCAGGTTACAAGATGAATTAACGCATGTTTTTTCAATGCTTTGGTTTTTGCATATAATAATACACTTTGATATTTCTACACGTAGCTTGTTAAGATAATTCATAAGCCAATCAAAAGCATACTGACATAAAAAATACCTAATGAATAGGAAATTATTCCTTGCGTTCTATGTGCACTTTCGAAATCCTTAGTTTCAGTTTTCATTTTTTAAATTGAGATCATGTTGTCCTTCCATTGTTTTTTTTTGGGCACTCTGGTGACCAATCATCCTTGTAGGTCCTATCAGACAAAGAAAAGAGATCTTTATATGATCGGTATGGTGAAGCAGGCTTACAAGGAGAATATGGAGCAGATGGTGTTGGCCCACAAGGAGTAAGAATCTTGTTGCATTCTTCTAAGCATATCATTATCTTTGGTTTCTTAGTTATTAGTTATGCAAGAACATGATTACATGTTATGGATGTATGCACAAGCTACTTATTGATTGCCCATCTACAATTTTGTAGGTAGATCCTACTGAAGTCTTTAATGCCTTCTTTGGTGACTCAACTAGATTTTTTGGAGGTGACCTATATCCTGGTGGATTGAGTGCCAACTCACATTTCAGTCACGATCAGGAACTTGATATTCGGTAATTCGCTTACACTGTTGGCTTTTCCCAATTTGTGCCTACCTTCCTGGTTCAATCTGGAACTAATTGTTTATTATTGGATATGAACATTGTTGTGTATACTTTTCCTCTGTTATTTACGTTTTCCAAGTCCTGGTTTCCTTTTGGTAAATTACTTATGAAATGCTCTAGGAAACTAAAAAATGTGGTGTAGTTGATTGTAAATGAAGTAGTAGATATTTTTTTATGACACTAACCTTTTAGTACTTAAACTTTTTCTCTTTGCAAATTCATTCTGTTTTTCATTTCTAATTAACTTTTTGATAGAAAAATTGTTTCAAGAACCATTTAAGAAATTTCTAGCTCAACTCAATTGAAGACTTCCTCTTTGAGGATGTTATTTGCTCGACAATAGCCCATACTTTTTTAGTGTTGGTTTGTTGTTTCTATTTTGGTATTTGGAGGCTTTACAGACTTCTGTGTGTTTCTATATTTCTTCTTCAGGGATGACTTAACTTTGAGCTTTGAAGAATCAGTTTTTGGATGCCGGCGCATAGTAAATGTTACCCACTTTGAAACTTGTGACAAGTGCAATGGCACAGGCGCAAAGTCTAGCAGTTGCATAAAGTCTTGTAAAGAATGTGGAGGTAGGGGCCGAGTGATGAATTCACAGAAAATGGCATTTGGAATAGTATCTCAGGTGAAGTAAAGTTAATTCTTTGAAATAAGGCTTCCTTCCATGTAACCTTTCTTGTAATGTTTGTTACAAATTGTGACCATGTGTAAATTCATATTGAACTTTATTATTGAAGAATATAAAAGTTTTAAGAAATGTACTATTGTTTGAAAGGATGCAACTATGAATATCATATTTATTGTGCTCTACATGTGTGTTATTGCTCTCTTCCTTAACGTGATCCTCTCAAAGTCACACCTTAAACAATGTTGTGACAATGTTGACTTGAAATAGCACCGATTTCAACATATTATCAAATTATCAATTAATGCATGCTAATATTCAATTGTATCAGTTAATACATATCATGTTGTAAAAATGCTTTGCAGTATTTTCAATGAATAGACTATAAAATATAAACACTTATTTCATAGGATCAGTACAGGTTTGTCCATGGGGAAGTTGGTACACAAGTTTTTTAATATTTTGTTATACTTATTGACAGATATTGTTTAAATCCTATTTATTGTGGGATGCCTTATATCCCACAAGATTTTGCAATATGTAGATCAAGCATTGTGTGATTACAGTTTGAGGGCACTCAAAAGCACTTTATTTGCTTTGAGCTCTCTTGTCTGATGTGTATACATTGACATATGTTTTTTAGGTATCTACTTGTTCAAAATGTGGTGGTAATGGCAAGATTGTTACTGATTTCTGTAGAAGTTGTAGTGGAGAAGGAAAAATACAAGTTCAGAAAACCATAGAAGTAGATTTACCTGCTGGTGTTAATGATGGATATACAGTTCAGATTAAGAGAGAGGGAAACTATGATAAGAAAAGGTAATTGTGTTGTTGAACCATGATTATATGTTTATTATAGGAACACCACCTTTGGTTTTAGTTCTTATATACATGTTCTGTAACTTGATTTGTAATGAATGTTTTCTGTCAGAATCTTTTATACTCTATTGGGTTGAATGAGTTTTGGAAATAATTTTAGAAATCTGGCTATGAAAAAAATAGGTATGTCTTTATGCATTTAACTATGGTTCACTCCAGTACTTATTGCTTTCAGAATAATGAAAGGAATAGGTATGTTTGCATTACGCTAATGTATTTCAACTGATCATTCTCAATTTACCATTATGTTGCATTATGGCGCTTCTTGTGTTCTCAATGACTCTTTTAGCTCATTAAAAGTCAAGACTATTAGAGATTTTTTCGTCCTTTTTATGAGTGAGTTTCTCACATGATAAAATTGGGACTAAGGTATATAGTATGGGGATAAAGTATGGATTAATATCACCTAATACGGGAGAAACATCTCATTTCACTTACGGACCGACATTGGCACAACATCGGCATGTCATGATGTGTCTGCACGTGTCGCTTAGCCCGATGATGGGTTCGAGTGAGTTAAGTTTGCTCGGCGACGCTTCTGGCCGCGTCACGAGGGCCTACAACCATCGTGGAATAGCGGAACAAGTGATTTCTTAAGCTTTAATAAATATCGAGAAGCTGACATCCGGAATAGTGACACGCGAGTGTGGGCAGCAGGAGAAGACGCGGCGGAGGGGAAAATGAACTTAGGTGTTTTAATCAAAACTTTGGTTAATGTTTCTAATCAACTCTCAACTTACATCGGATAACCAAACAAACTTCCTAAAACCCTAACTGGATTATCCCATTAAAATACTTAAAAATTTATTTTATTATATATATATATTTATTAAATTAAATTAAGTCCTAAACTTAATAATTTGAGTTAATAATTTTAATCAAATTCTGGCTAGTGATTGAGATAATTTAAATAGGCATATATATTTTTTTAACAAAATTATTTTATTTTAAATATTTTATTTTAAAATATTTAAATTAAATATTTTATATTTAGTTAAGATATTTTATATTAAAAAAATATTGAAACTATATCGACACGGCACAATATGATATC
Organism: Boesenbergia rotunda; assembly: GCA_024364735.1. NCBI lineage: Eukaryota > Viridiplantae > Streptophyta > Magnoliopsida > Zingiberales > Zingiberaceae > Boesenbergia > Boesenbergia rotunda. The sequence continues at coordinate 22,965 of JAGFNQ010003123.1, forward strand.
ATTCCGGTCTGGATTGAAATCTCGGCAAAAATCTAGCAGAACGGGAAAAAAGGGGAAAGAAAGATGTAATCCTTTGCTTGTCTGTTACTATAGCAAGGTATTCTCTTGGGCGCTGGATACTTCTTGTCATGTAATAAGTAACATCATGTCGTTTGTTTAGGATCTAGGATAGTACAGTCTGCAAATAGTGAAAAAAACGATAATACATATAGTGAGAAAAACTGTCTAAAGAAGCTTGGGGTCTCATCACTAGACATTGGTTTCTTCATATCATTGATTTTTCTGTGAAGCTAGAGTACGCTAAAAATCATGAAGTTGATTTTGGAAAATCATGAAGTTGATTTTGGAAAATTTGAATATTTGTATTGATTTCATAAATATTAGGCCTTGTTTGTTCTAGAATTTAATTTAAAATTATCTTAGAATAGAATTTAAAAGTTGTAAACAAATAAAACAAATAATTAGAATAAGTTTATTAGAGGCGAATGATGTGATATTGTGATGAATATATTTTTATTATTTTTAATAACTTGGAATTATAAACTGAAAATGCAAAATTTTCAGTTGCCAAACAAAGCCTTAATACTTGAAATTTCATGGAGGCTAATGACTCTTAGTGATCATTTGAATTACATGTTGGATGTTATTCTTTTTATGCATTAAGCAATGCTTACAATTATGAACTGTTCATCCTTTCTCAGTGTTGCAATATATGAATCGCATGGCTAGTATAACCGTTCATCAAATTTAACTTTTAAATAATTGATGTGTGAATATTTGTACTTCTCTTGTGTTGCAAATCCTATTATTTGTAATTTTGTATGATACATTTGGTATGCGTACAACAAAGTCTAACAAGCCAGTCGTGGAACTCTTGATTATTGTTTATTATTATTTTTTTTTTGTAGAAATGTAGTTGGTGATGTTTATCTATTCCTCCACGTTGATGAAAAACCAGGCCTTAGAAGAGATGGTCTCGATCTATACTCAGAAGTCAGCATAGATTATACTGAAGCAATTCTGGGAACTGTAACCAAAGTAAGTATTCTTTTAATATATTTCTGCAGAGATAAAAGTACGTCTTCTTCAGTAAGCTGCTGTCATTGTCTGGGATGTCAAACGATTAGGATGGGTTTTCATTCTTTTATTAAGTAGTAAATGCTTAGAATGTTTAAGAGTTGTCTTAAACAATATTTACTAATATCCTTTATTTTTCATATTATATAAATGTCTGATCTACTGGAAAAACTACAGTTAACACTTTGGTGATTTCTCTTGATTTTTTGTATTAAGTAAATTGTTTCACTTGGTAATGATTCTCTTGTTAATTTTTGCTATGGGTATGGAACAAAATTATGATGTCACTGATATATAATTTTCTACATTCATTTGCTGCTAAATTTATTTTAGTTTGCCAGTTCCTGTAAGCAATGTTTTGAAAAGTATATAAGTGATTGAACTGCCCAAGTTAACAAGTTTAAGTTTATGGTTCAACTGTTCTAGTCTAGCCAATTAATCCAGAAATAATATAATATATTAATAATATTTTGTTTATCAAACATTCATTTTTTTCAATTATATAATTATGTTAAGTAAAATATATTTAAAAATATATAAAAAACTCAATTATATATAATTGAAAATAAGTTAATGACTGTGCGGGACCATATAAATTTTCGAACTTTCCAATTCAAAGAAATATTATTATAATTAAAAAAATCTATATAAGTAAATGTCATGCCAAGGTAGAATCTTGCCTCGTATGAGGAGATGCTTGTTTAGGTCACAATTCACAGAAATAGGTATCAACTTGAAGCAATCTAATACCATATAGTATTATTTGTATTTTGTTTAATTCTCAAAAAAATTATAAACAAGAATGTCTCATTAGAAGAAATATCCTATACATAAGTACTCTTCAATAATGAAAGTACATAACATGTGTAATAATATCAAAACTCTAAACATATGGTAAAATAAGCACAACATGTGTAGAAACAAAATTTGTTTGCAGCTTGCCTTTGTATATCTAAGCAACTCTGATTTGAATGGAACCAAACAAGGTCTTAAAAACCATTCTTTGCCTGTAAATCTAGAGGACAATAAGAACATGGTGTAGTATAATGTTATTTAACAATTCAAAAAATCAAAACGTATATTCATAATTCAGCTTTTAAGTATTATTGAACATACATTCCCTTTTCTCTTAATATCTTATTAGTTAATACACTTTTGTGTGTAGTGAAGTTAACTTATTTGTGTACCTATTTTAAAGCAAGTTTATGTATATATATTAAGAAGTGAATCATCAAAGGCAAGTCTATAGGGTATATAAATATAGTGTCATTTAACACGTGGGTTGTTGCCCTTATTGGTGATGAATAGCAATATAGTGAAGCATTCAATGCCACACACACATGAAGGACATTATGAGGAGCTGATTTGTGGCTAGGAGCATGATAATATAGCTTATCTTGAAGTATTTTTTTTAGGTTTTTTTTAATCATTTACATCAGCCATTTGTTGTAGGCACATTATCCATTTTATCTTTCCACATCGTAACAATTTCACATTTAATGAATAGTTAATTTGAGGGACTAATCTATATCACTATTTAATAACCATTGTGCTTGCGTTATTAGGTAGTTTCTATCTATAACATAAGAAAAACATACAAGTATCCACATAAAAAAATCTAACAAGTAGCATGGAAGCTAATTTAAAAGATACGTATTTGTCTAATAGTAACAAAGAGAAGAGTGCTACATGGAGAGGAGATGAGCTTATATTCTCCTAAGAAAATCAACTTTCCTACTAACCCAAGCAAGAATGTCTAAACCAGTCTAGCTCAAGTATAAACTCGGTTCAACCCTAAACTAGTCGATATACAAATCAAGTTCTGTTAATCTCCTTGGCTACTTGATAAACCCAACCAAATCTTAATTATCCTTCAATGTTACCCCCAAAGCTGATAAGTTGGCGCAATTAAACTTATTTAATCATCTAAAATTTAAAATAATTAGGACGAGCAATTTAAATAAATTAAAATTCAATAATAGGCAGCTAACAACTGAAACAAAAACTAAGAAGACAAAAAAAAACAAGGTTATGATTTTTTTTTATTTTTGTTCCATTTTTTACTTTTTACCCTTTTTTTAATAATCTGGTTTATGGGGTAATTAAGATATTAAAAGGGTTTCAGGTGGCAAGCGATCAATTAATAAAATAACTTCTGTAAAGATTTTTATTTGCATTATTGACAGGTAGGTGTAAACAAATATTTATGAAAGAAAAAAATAAAAATTACAACTTTCTTATATGAGAATCATTTTTATTTACTCTTTATTAGTTATTTACTTATTTTCTCGTAATTTTAGTTTGGATATATATTGTTTCAGGTTGAGACAGTGGAAGGACTTAGAGATCTTCAAATCCCTTCTGGTACTCAACCAGGAGAGACACTGAAGTTTGCTAACATGGGAATACCAAATTATAGGAGACCAACAGTTAGAGGCGATCATTATTTTCTTATAAAGGTGGAGATTCCAAAGAATATCAGGTTGGAATCTTTCTTGCTATTCACTACCACTTCAATGCCTATTATTGATACGGATATTTCTGGACAATTACACACTTTCTTCGTAAGAAATTTTTCTAGAATCCATGGAATTAAGTTTATCCATAATATGCTTTTTGCATAAAACACAATTATGCAGGATTAGGAATCAATATTTTGATGACTGAATTTTTGTACTCTATTAATTATCATTCTGACTGTTGCAGTGGGGAAGAGCACTTGCTTGTTGAAAAGTTGGCATCTTTCAGAGCTTCCAAGGATAGTTTTGTTGGATCAAAGGGTATTGTGGACTATGAATATCTAGTAGAAAATTTTGAAATTTGGTGCTTATATAAATATTCTTATATGTAAGGTTTGTTTTTTATTTTTGTTGTTGGGTGTTTTTGATAGGGATGCATCAGGATGAGGAAAACTTCAAGAAAAAAAATACTCGTACTTCAAGCAGAAAAACTTCATTTTGGAGCTACATGAGGAACTTGTTTGGGTACAGAAATATTTGATACTTGTTATACCTATAATCACTAGTCATCTCGTCTGAAATTTTATAGTCATCTAAACTTAGTTTAAATTTATCGTTATTTTCTAGTTCCCTGGCATATAGCAATTGAATACACCCATTTAACATATACAATTCTGATATATGAATGTCAAGGAAGGGTACCTTGAGATGCCTTCTCTTCCAGGAAGTTCTTTGGTACAACTTTTGTAGTATTAGAGGTTATCTGTAACTAGGTAAGACTGATAGATTAACTTCTAATTGAAAAACTACTGTATGATGTTTGTACCTTATAAGTCAATCTAATGTAGTCTTTGGATGTGAACTGTTTTGGCCATAGTGACTTTTTAGCTAGCTGCTATTCTAGTCCTAGCCATTTTTGAAAGATGACGTGTTATTTTCAATTGTTAATCTTTAAAATTGCCACTTTTACTTTAGAAAGTCGCCTTTCTTTGGGATAGAGATATGTTTCTCCTACAGATTTATATAGGGGCTAATTGCGGCCTGGCTCGAGCAATTAGATTAAAAAAAAAGGACAGCTTGTGCACGAAGCTCTTGCCAATGCAGTGTCTTGGGACGGGTCTATTGTATGCAGCCTAACCTTGCTTTGCAAGAGGGCTTGAGCAATTAGATCAATGTTGAAGTTAGCATCAAACACTACTCTTTGATGGTTAGAGTATTGAGTACCTGTGGTAGTGGGGGTGGACACAGTTTTATTTATTGGTTTGATAAAAAAAAATTAAAACAAAACCAAATTATTTCAATTTGAAGATTCCAGACTGAAACCTAGTCTAAACTGTTAGTGAAATTATCAGTTTCGTTTTGGTTTGAAACTAAAATTTGAAAAATAAAATATCAACAAAAATCAACTAAACCTACATTCTAAGTAAGGTTTTTGTTAAAATAACAATAGAAACTACTGTGTATATGCATGCACAAATACATAAACAAATTGAATCGATAAAGTGAAAAATTATATTGGTGGATTTGTCTAACTATATAATGAGTTTTCTCAAAAGTCAGGTCAGACATATGTTCTACCTTTCGAAGAGATAATCTGCAGCAGCATGTTTGGTTATAAATTAGATTCATGAATGAAATGTTCAAGTTGATTAGTCAGACAATTTATGAGTCTATGATGGAAAAAGGTATATAATCATGGCATTATAATGGCAACTGTTATTTTTACTAATCACTGCTAGCTATCTGAATCTATGTTGGTTATGAGAGCTCTGACTTTTTTTTGTTACCATTATTCCTTCTATTTTGCAGTGGAAACTACTCTGGAACAAGGTTTGCATCCATTAGCTTACAAGCACCTGTGCCAGGATGGATTTCTCCTGGCAGAACTGAGCAGACACTCATAGCTTCTGTTTATGGGGCTTTTGTATTGACATGCACGTTCTCCCTGATCTTTAGGATTAGTGGCTTCCTACCGGTAACACAAAATAATTTTTTGAGTTGGAAGAGAACAAGATGAGTTAAAAGAACACATCTGCACTTTACATCAAAACTCATAATTCAGATGCAGGTTTTTGTTGTGCCTTGGGATCGATCTCTTTGAATTAGGTACGAAGATCTTTTTCTGGTTTGAGTAAATCCTTCAAATTGCCATTTTCTTGAGGCCTACAATATAGAGTGGGAACCAGTCAATAGTCCTACCAACTGTGATATGAGGCCCTAGATACTTGATAGGATGATATTTTGGAGGGCTAGGATCCTATAGTATTTAATCATACAAGAGAGCAAATATGTCAGAAAGTGTTTTTGAGATGGCTAGCTTGGATTCATGCCAGCAAATCAATTAGAGAAACCAGATTGTTCTTATTGCACTGATGATTAATGCTTCTATTGTTTCAAATTGGTTAATTTGTTTCGAGTCAGATAAGTTTGTGACCTGAAGAAAGCACTGTAATGGTGGATGATTCTTTATTCTTGCGTACAGCGTACGTAATATTTTTTTCCCCTTTGGTTTCTCTCGTTCTAATGTTTATTTTGGAACTTATGGTTGCTTTATTGGGATATCATTTTGCAGAATTAACTTCAGAAATATGGAGACGGCGCAAGTCCAGCACTAAACTCTAGTCTGCTTGACGAGTAGCTGAAGTTGCATCACAAACCCTACAAGACAACCTGGCGAACTTTTTGTTTTTTCTTTTCATCATAACAAGAGTACGCATCAAAGTTAGGATGTCTCATACAGCATGTGTTTTGGCAACTCTATCAAACATCTTGATTTGATTTTGACAGTGCTAATGCAAACTACATGTATTATTTGTCATCAGCACAACACAGTTTCAGTTTCATAGGATAAAAATCAGTTGCTATGAGAACACATTACATACAACTAGAATCAAACAAGAATTATCTTAACATCAGTTTCATTAAATTTTCTCCTTTCTAATTAACAATAACCTTTTATTCTGTAACTTATACGTTCAAGTTTGACATTTTTTTTTTGTTTTTTATTTTATCTTTGTTATAGACTTCAACCTTCTCACATCATCATGATTTCTTCTGTGTTTTTCCTCCAGAATTGAGGCTCTCGACCTAAGCCTCATATCCATTGAAAAGATCTTTCATCTTCTCCTTAAAGAATAGAGCCTCAAATTCCTCATTTGGAGTAAGAGTATGTGTTCGAATACAAAGAATGAAATGAATACAATGGGATTAACTCTATCTATAGCTTGTTCGTTATTGTACTAAACCTCTGAAATGATTTCATGAAGACAGTTAAGTGATCGTCTAGATATGTGCTTTCTACAAGTGGGAATGCATATGTTGCTTTGCTCCAAACTTTAACTACAATGCAATGACAAATATCATATCTCTTATTTCATGATTTGTTGGTGAAGATCAAAGGTATTATGCTCTCCTCTCGTACCAATTCGTAGAAAAAATAGAAAAAATGCAAATGTTTATAGAAATAAAATTAAAATCGGCAGTAGAGGAAATTTTAACAACTTATATCACATAACAAAAAAACTATATATATAATATGTGCGCTCATACAAAAAAATAATTATTTTTTTAGGGAAATTCATCAAAATTTTATTATCTTCTATCAATTCAAACGTATTTACATCTATTATTTTTATCTTATAAAGTTTGAAAATTTAACTTATCTATATCTTATTATTACATTATCCATTGAATCAATGATTCAACTAATTATAAATACAACCATATTACTAATTGTGGATGAAATAAATTCTCTCTCCCTCTTAAAACCATTTGTTGATATGGAGAAACGAGGTCTTTTAGTCCCAAATAGTTAAATCGTCCGGTAGATTTCTTACATATATTCCATTTTGTAAGCAACTCCATCCATAAGCTGAGTAGCATCAGTTTGTAACTTAAGTGGGGGCAACGAATGGTTCTGGCAATAGAATAATGAGTTTTAATTGAGGGTTTATGAGTTTAATGATAATGATCCTAAGTCATTATAGAGTGGGCCCACAATATACCTTAGAATCGTTGTGTTCCTTACTTCTCTCATTATTATCTTTCTTCTTAACTTGATTATCACTACTTTCCTTATATTTTTTTTTCTTAAGTATAGCTATGGTATTTTCAAACAATTTATCAATTCAAGAAATAAATAGAAGGTGTTTTCAACCAATTTATCTATTAAAAAATAAATGAAAATTTCATCTATCAAATATCTATGGTCTTGGACCATCAATAATGATTTTTTCCTAGAGTTTGGATATTTAATAGATCCACTCGATTATTTCAATGCTAATTACTACTATTGGAATTTTACAATTATATATCCCATGATCAAGGATATTTAAGATTTGTTTGCTAATTATATATGAGTTTTTCCCCCACAATATAGCTCAGAACCGTTGTCTATCAAAAAAACCATTTTTAATGGCAACAATTAATATTCAGTTCATTGACCTCTCTCATTATTATCTTGCTTCTATATATGCTTACCACTACCATATTCATATTTTAGGTGTTTAAGTTTCACATAATAGGCTTCTAGCTTCTACTTATTCCGACAGCAACAAAAAATATTTATCATATATGGGCTTTTCCTAGTATTTTTTTCCTAAATATTGCTATGGTATTTTCAACCAATTATCTATTCAAGAAATAAATGGAAGGTATTTTAAACTAATTAATCTATTCAAGAAATAAATGAAAATCCCATCTATCAATATCTATGGTCTTGGACCATCAGTAAGGATTTTTTTTAGAGTAGACCTATTTGAACTAGGTACTCATGTATATACCAACTATATTGGGGTTTAAGTTTCACTTCATTTATTTTAGAGAATTAAGTTTTCCTCTTTTAATTCATATATTTGATAAATTTGGAGTATAATTTAATCACAGGTAACTTTCATAATATTTAAATATATTTACCAGTTTTATACTTATGTGCTATTTTTTCTTAACCATTTTTTGCCAACGTTTTACTCAATAGAGTTAGTATTCTAAGAAATTGGAGGCCCAATCGGTGAGCTAAGCTATATTGGTCGATCCATTCCTTTGCCCACTGGGGAGGAAGCGGGAGGGGTGTTTGTAAAATGTATTGCTAAGTCAAGGTCTTACACGGTAACCATTAAAAAAATTAAAAAAAAAACTTGAGTTTGGACCTTCCTAAGTATCCTCTCAACATTTAGTTCATGTCCCTCATATTGACATCTATTGCAGACTTGCAAATTAAACACACCATGCAAGACATCCCCGAGTGGCGAGCTTTAGTGAGCATGCCATCATTGTGGTAGTGTCGGTGGAAGACTTCCATCATTTGATGCAATGTGATAATGTCATGGTTGATTTGGAGCCAATTTCTCACACGTTCCCATAACTCACTGTTGGAATAACTGAAGAAAAGGTGATCCATAGTTTCATCTGCTCGATGGCAAAGTGGGCAGGTTTTGCAAGTCTCATATGGCATGCTGCGCTTTGTGCGTATCCGTCAGTTTGCTAGGAGCCAAACTGTGAATTGGTGCTTCGACATGACGTAAGGCTTCCACACCACCGAAGCCCTCTCTTTGTTTTTTTTTTGTCACTCCTAGGCCTGAAATAGTCATAAGCAAGTGCTGAACCATGCCGCAAATTGCCGTCAAACCAAGAGGGAAGAACCGTCGCCCCTTGATGTGCACTGTCGGCCTGGAGTTTAGCTTGTCCTTGATCTATGTGAGGCGTTTGATGAGCGGAGAATTTAATCTCTTGGATTGCCGATCCCATCAATCAGAAAGGGACAAATGACTTGAAGCCATGAAGTCGGAAATGGATTCCATGTACGAAAATCAAGTATGGGACTTGGTTAACCCACCTGAAGGGATTAAACCCATAGGGTGCAAGTGGGTTTTCAAGAAGAAAACCGACATGGAAGGTAATATTGTTACCTTTAAGGCTAGATTAGTGACAAAAGGATATCGTCAGAAGCAAGGAATTGATTATGACGAAACCTATTCGCCAGTAGCTATGCTTAAATCCATTCGGATGCTCCTAGCCATAGCAGCTCATTATGATTATGAGATATGACAAATGGATGTGAAAACATCTTTCCTTAACGGAAACCTGCTTGAGGATGTATACATGATACAACCTGAAGGTTTCACATCGGTTGATAAAACCAAAGTATGCAAGCTTCGACGATCCATATATGGACTGAAGCAAGCATCTAGGAGCTGGAACATCCGTTTTGATGAGACAATCAAACAGTTTGATTTCTCACAAAATCCAGACGAACCTTGTGTGTACAAGAAGGTTAGTGGGAGTGCAGTCGTATTCCTAGTATTATATGTCGATGACATCTTACTTATAGGAAACGATGTATCAGTCTTACAAACAGTTAAAATTTGGTTGTCCAAAACTTTCTCCATGAAAGACCTGGGAGAAGCAACCTATATCCTTGGGATTAGAATCTATAGAGATAGATCAAAACGGTTGCTTGGTCTTTCGCAATCTACATATATAGACCGAGTGCTAAAAAGGTTTAGCATGTCGGAATCCAAGAAAGGTTACCTTCCCATCAGGCATGGGATCAACCTTTCAAAGTCTATGTGTCCGCGCACAGAAGACGAGAGGATTTGCATGAACAAGATTCCCTATGCATCCGCGATAGGATCTATCATGTATGCTATGTTGTGTACTAGGCCCGATGTATCGTATGCTTTGAGCGTCACAAGCAGATACCAGTCGGATCCAGGAATAGATCATTGGGCGGCTGTCAAGACAATCCTTAAGTACTTAAGAAGAACTAAGGATGTGTTCCTAATATATGGAGAAGGAGATATGGTAATACGTGGGTATACAGATGCCAGTTTCCAGACAGATAAGGATGACTCCAAATCTCAGTCTGGATACGTATTTATTTTGAATGGAGGCGCAGTAAGTTGGAAAAGTTCCAAACAAGACACCGTAGCGGATTCCACCACGGAAGCGGAATATATCGCAGCTTCAGAAGCAGCAAAGGAAGCAGTCTGGATCAAGAAGTTCGTCTCCGAACTTGGCGTGGTTCCAACCATTGATGATGCAGTGCCGGTTTACTGCGACAACAATGGAGCTATTGCACAAGCAAAGGAACCAAGGTCTCATCAGCGATCCAAACACGTGCTTCGCCGCTATCATCTGATCAGAGAGATTATAAGTAGGAATGATATACAAATTGAGAAAATTCCCACTGAAAGGAATTTAGCGGATCCTTTAACAAAGGCCTTGCCTCAGAGCAAGTTTGAGGGTCATGTTAGAGCTTGTGGTATTGGATACTGTAGCGATTGGCATTAGGCCAAGTGGGAGTTTGTTAGTGATATGAGAGAAGTGTCCTAAGGCAATCGCCTTATGATTGTAAACATTTATTTTAATAAATGATAATTCACTATTTGAGTATACATGTTTATGTATTTGATTGGGATCTTAAACTCATCTACTGAATGCCCGCAATACAACTCACAGCATAAGAGAATTTGTGATGGGATCACAACTAGTGATTATCTCTAAATGTGCAAATGTGAAGTATTGAAAATATCCCTAGTCGATGAATTGATAAATACGGACACTATCAATTCTGTTGAAACTAGCATGGGTTATTCTCTAATCAGCTGATTCTCACTGGCTGGTGACATTGGGATGTCCGGAGATAAACATGGATGCTAGTTAAGGGAACTAGTTCATTGGAGTGACTAGCTGTAAGACTTCATAGGGTTATCTATATAGATATGTCAATGAAGTTCTTACTGCGGCTTAAGTGCGATGTACCTTTGACTTGCGGTGTTCAAGTCATCTTGGTCATGAAGACTTATACTTTAACATCTTAAGCAAGCATCTCCAAGGAGGTGTGGACCCAGGATGATTGGGTATAAGCCGAAGTGCCCGAAGATGTTTGAACAGCCTATAAAGGATTCACCACTCCTTGCGAGGAGATGTATACCCAGGCCTATCGTCGGATTGTTACTCAAAACCTCTGGCCAGTGTATATCATGTTTAGAGTGCGAGTCTCTAAAATACATGAGAGTAACTAGAAATCCAAAGGACGAGAAAGACACTACTTGGGCTAGGTGTGACGTAGTCAGCCTAGTGGGGACTGACACAAATAGACCGTGTCCTGAACCAAGTGGGTATAAGATGGTGAAGGGAATGAGGCACGATTCATTAGAGCTGCTGAAGGGTTTCAGAATAATTTCTTCTGGGGTCAAACCGTTGATCTTTCGATTAATTGGGGATCATGATGTACTACTAGGTGCCACTCATGATCGTTCTATAATTGGTTAATTATAGACGGCCAACATAAATCGAAAGCCTATTTAGTCACACGCACTACGAGTAACCCGAGGGATTTAAAACGAGTTAAAAATTGGATTTTCCGATCAAGAGAAATAAGTCGAATCTGAGTTAATCAGAGGCGCAATGGAAGCTAAAAATGGCTAAGTCTTTTGAAGGCTTTTTGGGCGAATTAAATGAGTTTAATTCGCGCTGGTTCGGCTCGGTTTGGGCCAGCTAAAGAGGGTACCAACCCTCCTTGGTTGGCCGGCCACCTATTGGGAAGATAACCAATTAATTTTGGTTTAATTAATAAAGTAAATCTAGCGCGATTTATTTTATAAATTATGGATAAATAAATTTGTATAAAGAAATTTATATAAATAAATTTATAGAAATTTATTCTTTTTATGAAAGTTAAAATAATCCATGAATTGGTTTATTTTAATTTTATAAAATCAATTATGAATTGATTTTTCCATAATAAGAAAGTTTATAAATTTCTTATAAAATTTATTCCATAATAAAAGGAGAGATTAATTAGTTTTATTATAAAGTTAGTTATAATAAAACTTGGTTTAAACGGAATAATTCATAAGAGAATTTATAGGATAAATTTCTTATGATAATTAATTAGTTTTATTATAAAGTTAGTTATAATAAAATTCATAAGAGAATTTATAGGATAAATTTCTTATGATAATTAATTAGTTTTATTATAAAGTTAGTTATAATAAAACTTGGTTTAAACGGAATAATTCATAAGAGAATTTATAGGATAAATTTCTTATGATAATTAATTAGTTTTATTATAATGTTAGTTATAATAAAATTCATAAGAGAATTTATAGGATAAATTTCTTATGATAACTAATTAGTTTTATTATAAAGTTAGTTATAATAAAACTTGGTTTAAACGGAATAATTCATAAGAGAATTTATAGGATAAATTTCTTATGATAATTAATTCCGTTAATTCCGTTAATTCGGTTAAGAGGAGACTTGGCAAGGGAGAAGCAACTATATAAGGAACCATAGGCAAGCCTTGGATTCCTAAGATTTGGATAATCGAAATAGAGCTCTCCCTCTCTCTCTCTTCTCTTCTCTCCTCCTTCCCCCTCCCTTCCATTAGGGCCGGCGCCCAACCTACACCAAGGCAAGGTGTTGCCGTGAGCTTCAAGGAGAAGAAGAAACCAACCAAGAAGAAGAAGAAGCGGATTACATCTCCCTCTCTCTCGGAATTCGATTTCGTTACTTCGTTGGTTAGTTTCCTTTTCTTCTCTTGATCTTCTTAGTTGTGCCTTCCGAGGATCTAGTAGTTCTCATCGGCACAAAACTCGTGACTTTGCGAAGTCATCCCGAAGAGAACTCGGCGTGGATGCGAATAGAGGCGAAGCTTCCAAGGGACGCTACGGTTGGATCTCGTCCCTTACTTCGAGTTACGCGAGGTACAAAGTAAATTAGTTTACTTTTCCACAAAGTTTTATTTTATGATTATGTCAACGCACCATAAGATTGCATGCTAGATACGAAGTTAAAATAATTTAGGAAATTATTTTATGCAAATTCTTCCGCTGCACGTAAAAATTTAAAATTTTACGAACTCGTATCCTTGTCGACATGCACCCGGTCCCAACACTACCAGCCCACTAGTCCTTTCCGGGGTGAAGTTCCTTCCCCCGGGCCGGAGCCGGGGGTTCTCTCCTGTCTGATCGGGGAACTGCCGAAGGAGGGGCTCCGACTGGATCCTTGCGACGGGCGTACTGTACTTCTTCTACATTAACATGCTTGACGGAGCATCCTAGCAAATCATCGAAACTGGCAGGGGGCTTCCTCACCAATGATCGGAAGAAGTCCCCTTCAGCGAGCCCTTGGGTATAGGCACTGACGAGTATCTCTGATGTTGCACTAGGCACGTCCTGCGCCACCCGATTGAACCTCTAGATGTACTCCTTGAGCGGTTCCTTAGGCTTCTGCTTAAGAGCGAATAGGTTAAGTGTCGTCTTCTGGTAGCGACGACTGCTCGCGAAATGGTGGAGGTAGGCTGTCTTGAACTCCGCGAAAGAGTTGATGGAACCTTGTGGCACCCTCTGGAACCACCACTGAGCTGCTCCGGAGAGGGTATTCAAGAACACCCGACACTTCACACCATCAGTATATTGGTGCAGGAGTGCCGCATTCTCAAACTTACAGACATGATCCTCTGGGTCCATCTTCCCATCATAATCAGGGATCCCCGGCCCGCGGAACTGCTTAGGCATGGGGTCTTCAACAATCTCAGATGAGAAATGGGTAGAGGGGACCTTATAAGAGGTCTTGGGTTCATCCCTCTTCCCCTGTCCTTCTTCATGCCTTTGGGCGCTGGAGGCCACCAAGTGGGCCTTCTTAATGTCTTCGAAAGATTCTTTCTGGAGGCCCGGGGCTACTCCGTCCTGTCACCCTGCAGGGGTAATAGATCTCCATGAATGCGAGACGGAGACTAAGGGGATCTCCTCCCTCGCCGGATCCCCTTGTCGCGGGGCAGCCTGTTCGACTTGGTGTTGCTCTAGCGCTTCCTTGATGGCGTTAGCCACCAGATGGCCAAGTTCCTCTCTTGTGAGGGCAAGGGGTTGTTCCTCCAATCCTGCCATCTGTGCTCCTTCAGGTGCTTTGCTAGATTCCCACAGACGATGCCAAATTTGTTCTGGAAAGAATCGACGGCGATGATCAGGCACCGAAGCTTTGCCCCTGTGGTAGTTGCTGAGGTGGGGAGGAACTGAGGGTCCTGCGAAGTTAACACGAGCGTTAGGGACACGCCGACAGGGGTCCGACGGAGTCCACTCCGACGCTCAAGTCAGTGTCCGTCGAGAAGAAAAGGTTGCAAAAAGTAAAGAAGATGTCTAGAGTTGAGAGAGCGTAACCCCTTTACCGGAGGGGTTGGACTACCTTTTATACTGATGTCGACAAACTAGATGTGCCCCTCGATCGATGCCACGTCTCTGATACGTAAGCCACGTCTCGATCGATGCCCTTTTATACTGATGCCCCTATTTCGGCGATATCAGGATATCCTTTGAAACGGTCTGCGCCGTTACCACGCGCCCACCTGTTACGACATTTAAAGGTCGTGGGGACCCCTTCTTGTGGGGATGCTTATCCGTACTGAGAGGGGGGTCAGTACCTGAGGTTGGTTATTGTGGAGATTCCACCTCCCGAGGTGAGCTCGGGGCCTTCGGTGCTATAACTGCCGAGGTGGTCTCGAGGCCTAACCTCCCGGGGTGCTCTCGGGAGGGGTCTTCGGACTACCATTCCCGGGCGCGTTTCCTGAGGGGGGGCCCCAGGCCCAGGAAGGGAAGTCGCTTCAGTCATGTCACGCCCCGCGGCTTTCTTCATCCCTCGTGCCGGGGCACGGACTATCCAACCCTATCAACATTGTTGAGAACGAGGATTTAGTTTATGTTTAGAGTAAGGTCGTAGCCATGAATAACATGTGCAACCAAAGATACGTACGAAGGTGTAGCTAGGAGTTTGATTGTAGAGTTTTTCCATGGGACATTTATCTTGAAGTAATGAAGTAGGTAGACGATTAATAAGATAAATTGCAGTTTGAACCGCGCCATCCCAAAATTTAAGTGGAACTGATGTATAATTGAGAAGAGCTAATGCAGTTTCAATTATATGACGATGTTTCCTTTCTACAGAGCCATTTTGTTCAGGAGTGTGAGAGCATGAGACTCGATGAAGAATGCCAAAAGAGTCTAGATGACGATGAAGTACTTGATATTCTCCACCCCAATCAGATTGGAGAGAAAGATTTTACGATCAAAGTAACTTTCCACGTGTCTTTGAAATTGACAAAATATATTAAAAAGATCAAATTTTTGTTTCATGAGAAAAACCTAGGTAAACCTACTAAAATCATCAATAAAAATCAAATAATAAAGAAAACCTTGATTTGACAAAATAGCAGGACCCCAAACATCAGAGTGAATTATTTCTAAAGGAAATTTAAACATATGAGAAGAAGAAACAAAAGGTAATTTATGACTCTTCGCTTTAAAATACGCATCACAAGAATGAGATGAGGATGACAAAAGGGCTAGTAAGTAAAACCGATTAATGAGTTCTTGAACGATACGGAGAGATGGATAACCAAGACATGCTGCCAAGAGGCTTTATATGTATGTTCTCCAATAAGCGCTTTGGCGGATGTAGGTTGTAGGTGATAAAGACCATCCCTAATTTCTCTTCTGAGCAGCGTGATTTTGGTAATGAGATCCTTCACAAGACAATAATGAGGGTGAAATTCAAAAAACACATTATTATCAAGAGCAAATTGACGAACTGAAAGTAAATTTTTAGTGATAGAGGGAACATGGAGTGTATTGTGCATGTGAAAGAGACGACCAGATGAGTGAATAAATGTGTTACCAAGGTGAGCAATTTGCAAACCTGAACCGTTGCCTATTTGTACCGTGTCAGGACCATGATAGGAGGAGGCTTCTGTAAGAATATCATAATTCGGTGTAACATGATGAGTCACGCCAGAGTCTGGATGCCACCCCGGGATTGAAGAATCTGCCATTGGTATATAAGGATTGCTTGCAATAGAGAATGCTCATGGATGAGATGATGAAGTTGATGTTGACGCTTGAGTAGAGGAAGCAAAACCTCTAATAAAATTAAAATCAAATCTTTTATAACATTGATGAGCAAAGTGACCATTCTTAAGACATATCTGACAACGACCTCGGCCTCATCCTTGACCTTATCCTCGTCCACGTCCTTGACCTTGTCCTCGGCCTCAACCTCTATTTCGTTCAACCTAATTTCCTTGATCGTGTGGAGGATGGGTAGTAATATCAATTTTGTACGTTGCATGTGCCGAAAGAGCTAGAGTATTTGAGAACCTTTGAGATTGAAATTATAGAAGTATCTCGTGTGAAGATAACAAGCCATGAAGAGTATTAAGTGACACTTGATCCATGCGAGTAGTTATGCTGGGAATAAAACTGTCATATTGAGGCCCCAATCATGCAAGAACATGGATAAGTAAATCTGAATCTGAAATTGGATGGCCAATTGCAGCTAAATTATTAACAATGGTCTTGATTAATTGCATATATTCATTGATAGACTTGTCTCCTCTTTGCACCGATTATAATTGCATGCGAAGTTGAAGAACACGTGCTTGAGAGTCTGAAGCAAAGGTTCGGCCAAGAGCTTCCCATATTTGGTGAGAGCTATCAAGCCCTACAATTATAGGAAGTATAGATTTATCGATCATCGAGATTAACCATGTCATAATAAGTTGATCCTTCTTGCTCCAAATAACATAGTTTGCATCGGCTACTTCTGGTTTAGGAGAGGTGCCATCAACAACTCCAAGTAGATCATCAACACTGAGTAGTGAAAGAAACTGCATCTTCCAAAGCATATAATTATCATTGTTAAGTTTGATGGGTAAATAAGATATGACATTTAGAGGCAAAAAAGAAAGTTGTGTCGTAAAATTTATTTCTGTGGTGGATGATTGATAAACCCAATCTATGTGTCACGAATGTGGGCCTCAAATTTAGATGTGAATGAATGCTGGAAACCCTTTTTACAATAAAAAGTATGAAAATGTAATATAGGGGTCACAGGTCGTATTTTTCTCGGGGCTAGTTGTCGTGTTTGATTCGTGCTCGTATTTATGTGTCGTTTGATTTTTGGGTTTCGAATGTGATTTGGATTTGGATTGCAAATGAAAATGAAAACACAAGGAAACGCAAGAGAATTCAGCTCATGACTAAACCAAGTGATGGCAATGAATGATTCAACCAATTGTCCATATAATCAATTAATGCACTTAACCAAATTTTTATCAATTAAGGAATCTGATTCAAAGGAAAAACAAATGCTATGCAATGAAACAACAAGATCAAACTCAAGACAGACCAAATGCAAACAATTTAAAACAGTCTAATGCAAATCAAAAGTTGAAACCTTACTTGATACCAAGTACTAGCAATTCAGCAATTTCGATACCGATCTGAGAAAACTAATGTGCCAAATTGATGTCATGTGCAGAAATTATACATGGTTGATTTAGCTTGGAGAGAAAACAGTCAATGAAATGATATACAAGAATAAAGGAAGAAATTTGAAAACTGAATCTGATCAGTGCAAGGATGAGCTAGCTTGAGGGCAGAAATTCAAGTTGGAATTTTCGAAAAGAAGGTTGCAGTTCAGGGATGGTCTCACTTTGGAAATAACTGACTTCACCCACAAAAGTTTACTTAAAGGTATGTTTAACTTCAGTAAATTGAAATTCAGAACAATTAGCATCTCAAGCAAGTTTAACTCCAAGTCATACTGAAATTTCCTACTTGATATACACATGCAAGAGATGAAGTCTAGTGTGCCAAGAGGGAGCTGCACAGGCAGAAACAATACACTAGCAGTTCAGATATGTGACCAATTAATTCAGCTTGGAAAGGTAAGCTAAAGCTAGTTGCTGATCAATCAAACAGCTGCAATTTCAGCATGTTTGTAGAACTGAATGCATGAATGCAGAATCGATAATTGCTGAACCAATGTGCAGGAATGCAGAATCCATATGCAGGATTTCAGCAACAAACTAAATTCAGAACAGACAACAAACAAGCTGAAATTGATATAGTGGTGTGAAGCCAAGAAAACATGGAGCAACAACCGAATGCAAATTTCAGAAACAAAGGAATTCAGAAACAGAATTTCGGATCCCAGTTGATGTGCAGAAACAATTGATGCAGAGATGAAAGGAAGCAAGTGTTCAGGACTGAAGTTGATTGCAGAATCTATAAACAGCTAACTAAACTTATAAAACTGAAACTGCAGAATAAAACTGAAACTGCTGAGTGAAATGGAACTTATAAACAGCTAACTGAACTTAACTGCAGAATTTGAACTGAAAACTAAACAAACTTGAATCAAATGCATTAGCTAACTAGATGTTGTCTTAAATTGTAAGCATCCAAATTAGACACAAACTGAATTCGAAACAAATAGCAAAAATCAGAAATAACTTGGCACGCAGAAGCAACTGATACACATCCTGGAAGATTGATACGCAAGCTCTAAATTAGAAACAAACTGAAGTAAAAAGAAATTGTCAACTAAACAAGCTACATACTGATTAACTTGAAAGATTGAAACTTAATTTGAGCTGGAACAATGCATTAAACGAAGTAAACGAATCTAAAACAAAGACAGTAACGAAATTGCGTGCAGGAATTTAAATTACAGCTAAGAAACTTAAAGTTAGCTAATTAAACTAAACCCCAATCCTTCCCTAGGCTCAAGAACTTCTTGGTAGACAAGCAAGAGCTGGCTTCGAACCCCTAGGCTCAGCAAATCAGTGGAAATAAGCTTCAATCGATCACTCTGCTAAAAATGCACGTAGCTGGAATTTCAATCCAATCTCCTCGACCTCAGTTGATGGTAGTTGCTGTGGTGATTCGAGGACCATCTGAGCTCACCTGAGAATCCCTACAGCCGGCTCGGATGGTCGGAAATGGCTTACGGACGAGGTACAAGTGACTAGATTGCTGAGCTGCCGAAACCCTCAAACAACCCTCTTCCGATGCAAATTTGAGCTGAATTCTCTAATGAAGCTATCCCCAATGACTCAGAACTCGATCCAAGGTAGAGATTGAGTGGTCACGCCTTCAAAACTGAGAAAAAAATTGAAGCAAAACGAAGAAACGAAGAAGATGCTACTGTTGCGGCGAAGACGCGACAGGGAAGAGCTGCTGTGAAGTTTTGATTAAATAGTTATCAACGGACGGCCCAGATTGATCGGAGGAGATCCAACGGCTGATCTTGCTCTGATTGGAGCCAAACTTTGATGATGATGATCTGAGGTCAGGATCTGCCTTGTGGTAGCTTGTATCCTCCAGATGTGCAACAGATGGTCCAGATCAACTTAATCTGTGAATGGATGATCTAGAGCCCTCCAAGCTTGATCCAACGGTTGATTTAGCTCTGATTGGAATGAAACCTTCAGATCTTGATCATAGTGCTTGATCAACCCTAACCCTAGCTCGGATTGCTTCAGATCATCCCGAATGGCTCAGATCTAGTCGCTTTTGAATCGGACGACTCGGATTAATCGTAGGCTTGATAATTCGATTCGGCTCACTTCCGACTCAAGTTTGACCCAATATACTCTAGGTCCAAGATCCTTTCATGCCTACAAAAATATATCAGAAAATTAGTGGCCAAATAATCCAAAAATGTGTAAATTTGCAATTAAGTCCAAAATAAGAGGAAATCCTAAATCCTAGGGTAAAATCATAATTACGCAATAAAAACATAGGTCAAATATGGATTTTAACAGTTAAAATAATCAATAAAATGGTACTTATCAATGATGGAGATGACTGTTCCGATATTATATATATAAGAAGATGAATTGGCGACCACCGATAACCTTCCAAATAATATAAAATTCTGATGCAAAATAGAAAGTTACAGTGAAGCTTTCCTGATCGAAGAGAAGTGCACGTAAATCGTAAAATAGAGGGAAGGGAATTAGATGCAAATCAAAGCTGCGGTTTTAAAAAAAAATAGAGAAATTGGAGAGAGAGAGAATTTGACGATTCTTTGTGGAAGCCAAAATCACTCTGAAAAAAATTGAGGAAGGAAAAATCACTTTGATACCATAAAAGAGGAAGAAAGAGATATAAACCAATAATAAATCTAATTCTTGATGTGCAATAAAGAATATAATATATAGATGTCTATAAGTACTTGGTCAATTGACCAATTCTAAATTAACTAATTCTAAATACCAATTCTAAAGACATATTAATAAGAAAATTATTATGTCATAAAGAAAATATTGATTAGGTCTTATTTTCCTAATAAATTTCTTTTAGTCTCATCCAGGATTGCGCCCCATGAAGCATTCATCTGGACAAAACTTATCGAGTCTTCCATTGTGTCGATGTCATCGTAGCCTATTTTGATCATCTTTCCTTGTAGTTCCAACGGAGTTAACCACATTGTTGTACTTATTCTCTAATTGTCATGGAATAAGTTGGCCCAAGTCCTCGATGGCCCCTTGCTTGGTTGATTGTGTTCTCTCCCATCAATCGGCTCAGCAGGTTGTTTTAGCTTACTATGTAGGATATCTTTTGGGTTTATATGTGCCCGTGAGTCAGGCAGGATCATGAGTTACAAAGTTAGCCCTCTATCCCCTCATCAGCATCAGCTTCAGCTTCAGTGACCTCATCAGCTTGTTAGGCTGTCACATCAGCAGCCATGCCTCTGTTAGCAGGCTCAGACACCGCCTGGGTGTTAGACTCCACCTCAGCAATCTGTTAGCTAGACTGCTTCTGATCTTTTGTAGTTTGTTGCTTACCGTTTGAACTTTGTGGTTGGTGTGTGGCCTGTCTGTTGGCAGGGGGCTTGCTGCTCCGACACATTGCTGGCCAAAAGTTAGAAAGGTTTAGCAAGGTAGAGACTTAAGCTGGTTTTTGGCACAACCAGAAAGGAAAAACGTTGCGCAATTGCTGGTGAGATGTCTGCCACAGCCTGCAACCACCTGTTGTTGACTAGCAAACTTTTTGTCTCTTGTGATGCAAGTTGGCCTTTCTCCTTCCCAGCTCCGGTGATCGCTGGACTTGAGCGTTTGGAGCAGCCTCTTGTGGTTGTGCGCGCCCAAACAACACAACTCAGATTTCGTAACAACACAGAATAATGCAGAGCTGCTTTCTTCACCGCACAGAAGTGCAACACTCTTTCCTCACACCGTTGGTTCTCAGATGTGCAATGCCGACGTTCCTAAGGTTGTGACACCTCCTTTCTTTAGCTCCGTCGCAACTTTCCTCTAGGACGGAAGTGAGCAGTCCCCCGTCCACAGAAATAAAAACACGCCCCTCCTTCTCCCTAGTGTCTAGAGGGAAGTAGTTTTCCCCTGCTCCGGTGGTCTTCTTCCCAGCTCTCCGTCGATGCAAGTTCGGTGTGGCTCTGCTCTCCTCCGAGCAGCCTAGTGGTGTAGCGCTCCTTCTCCCTAGTTTTTAGAGAGAAGGCAGAGTTTCTCTAAGTTCTGGAGTGTTTGTGTTTTTTTATAGCGGTCATGGCCAAGAGCAGCGCCAAGTCTTAAGTTACCTGGGTTTTAATCCGGAGGACCGATGGTCTTGAGAAAGAGATGCAGCTCGGATTTGATTTGGGATTGATAAAAGAAAAAAACACGAGAGAAAGATAAAGAGCAAGACAGCTTGCGATGACGTCGGCAATCATGACAACCAAAATAGATCAGCCGTTCTAACTCTGCGACAGGCTGATTACACAAGTTGAGTTGGTTGTATCCATTAGTCTACATGGTCAATTCGATCAAGTCTTTTAAATGGTTTTTGCAAGTTAATTAAGTAGTTGGTATGGTTGGGTCAGTTGAGCTTATGGAATTGATTGGTTCATGCAATATGATGATCTTATTCTATGATAGGGAGAGTTTTGAATC
The DNA here is from genome assembly GCA_024364735.1 of Boesenbergia rotunda. NCBI lineage: Eukaryota > Viridiplantae > Streptophyta > Magnoliopsida > Zingiberales > Zingiberaceae > Boesenbergia > Boesenbergia rotunda. The sequence goes on from JAGFNQ010003123.1 coordinate 45,231, forward strand.
CTTCAACCATATAAAATAAAGATCACGGGGAAATAAAGGATGTCAAAAGTAAGTAGGGATATCATAATATATGCACTTCGACGTTCAAATTAATTTTTCAGCCAAAAATAATATGGAATACTAGAGTAAATGAAAATTCATCATATTTGTACTGTGGAGGAGAGGCTTCTATTTATATACAACACCTTAGATGATCTTTCACCGTCAAAATGTCACATCAATTATAATAGACCTGTTATGTCAATGAATTTCCTGTAAGAAATCTATTAGCTAATGAGTTAACTGAATAGGATAGTGTTTAGATTATTAGGTCACTTAACAGCTTAATATTGAGTTTATAGACTTGTTGAGCTTATCCGTGAAGCATATTAGTTTTTAAGGAAGTGACAGGATAATGTCATCCTTATCCTATCAATGTTGAGTCAAAAGTTATGTACTGATGGGCTTACTTGTGTTCACATAGAAGTCCTATAGGAAAAAAACCTAAGTGTGAGGTTTAGTTTGACCCTATAAAATAATTTAGGGGGCGCTTGGTATGTATTTGACAATGAAAATGGTAATGAGTTTTGATTGAGGGGTTTATGGATTTAGTGATAACCTAGTGGGGGTTGAGTTATAAAATTAAGGGTATCATATCCATATTTTGATTCTGATTTTTGCATACCAAGTATCATAAATGGGAATAAAATAGATTTCATTCTCATTCCTGCCTTCTAAACCCGCTTACTATGCGCCCCCTTAGTTATATATGTTGATGCAGTCTGACCCGATTGTTGTTTTGGTGTTGACACCGATTTAAGTTTGGTTGAATAAGTTCGGCTTAAGTCCTGATCGGGGACTTGGCACGAATTCTGGTGAGTGAAGCCGGGTGATGAAAACCCCAGTAAGTGAAGTCAGGTCCCGGTGAGTGAAGTCGGGTCCCAGTGAGTGAAGCCGGGTGATGAAAACCCCGATGAGTGAAGCCGGGTCCCGGTGAGTGAAGCCGGGTGATAGAAATCCCGGTGAGTGAAATCGGGTGCTAGCGAGTGAAGCTAGGTGACTAAGCGTGAGTTAGCCAAGTGTCTGGATCGGTTTGGAGTCCGATCAGGAGTTGGCACAAGCTCTCATGTTAATAGATCAGTCTGGTGACCGATCCAGGGAGTCTGATCGTTCTGGTGAACGATCAGGAAGAGAACAGAAACCTTCTGTGTGGCTTCTGATCGTTCTGGTGAACGATCAGAAGGAGAACAGAGAGTTTAGGATAAACCCTGATCGGTCAATCTGACCGATTTAGGGTCCTCTTGGACTGATCAGGATGGCTCCTGATCTGTCCAGATGTGACCTGATCGGTCACTGGACCGATCAGGGCATAACCTGATCGGTTTGGTGACCGATCAGGTGACTGATCAGTCTTCAACCCTGAGAGTTCAATGAAGGATCGGTCTGGTGACCGATCCCTGATCTATGATCGGTCAGTGTGACCGATCACAGGTTCAGATCCACGATCGTACAGTGTCACTGGACCGATCAGGCAGGAGCCTGATCGATCAGGGTCTTCACTGATCGGTCTGGTGACCGATCAGTGTCTGAACTTTAATTTGAAAACGTTGTCAGACTTCTGATAACGCTCTGAATCGCTTCTGATTTCTCTGTTACACTGTTGATTTATTTTTGATTTGTTGTGCTAAGCCTCTGTTGAGTGTGCAGGTAATGCAGGGATGACACTAACCAAGAAGGAGGGTCAATGGACGGCTTTCGCTTCAGTCAGGTTTGTTTGTTTTCCATTCACAGGTTTCAACGACTTCTGGCGCGGCTGGCGACTGATTGAGGCTCAGCTGAAGAGGTCTTCAGTGGACTGAGCACTCTGTGAAGGTCAGTGGGTCAGGCTGTGGTTCAGTGGGCGCTGACGATGCCTGGCGATGATCATTAGCGAGGCTTAAGAGGTGGATGGCGAAGCAGAGAAGGAAAAAGAGAGCAACTGATCGAAAATCAAACAGACATAAGAGAACGGAGAGCTGAGTGAAGGTTCTCGCGTTAGGGTTGTTCTGTGTTGTGCTCTGAGTTGTGCCTCGTCTTTATGCTGCCTATGCTTAAGCTTGGTCTGTATGTTCTTTCTCGAGTTTTTGTGTGTTTAATCTGATATCATTCTTGAGAATGCTGTGGAGAGATTTTTCCACCGAGAAGGAGGTTCTATTCTATCCGGATTTTTGGGGCTTGATCTGCCGACGATCAAGGGATCGCCTACCTCACGGGCACGCCAAGGAGTAGGGGCAAGTTATCCCCGAACCTTGTAAATCTTTGTGTCATTTTCTGTTTGGGTTTGCTTCTGTTTGTTTCTGTCTTTCTGTTGTTTTGTTTCCGCTGCTAACTCTGATCGCAGAAAGATTTCAAAGAACCAAAAGTCTGTGTGTCTGGCTATTCACATCCCCCCTCTCTAGCCATCCAAGGTCCAACAGTATATAATCTATTGGGACATGATAAAATCGGTTGATTGAGTCAAGGTTCCTAATAATAATATTATGACTATATAAAATAATACTGGAATTAAAGAATTCAATGAACAATTTTTTTTAGATGGTTGAACTCGATTCAATAATTTTTATTAAACTACTATTTCAAATGAAAAACTCCTTCAAGTATTTTTTAGGGTAAGTTATGCATGAATGAACATTAGTTATATTAATATTCGTTGCTATCACAGATAACATTTATAGTAATTTCAAGTACATGCATATTTGACAGCGTTTGACGCATACTAGACCACACCATAGACCAATTATAGTTGGTCGTCGCATCAAAGTCGGGTCGCGATGCGCGGATGCCCGCTGCTAACTTGCCGATTGGTGGCAGCGGTGCAAGGAGCGAACGCCTGCATACTCCGCTTCCTGCGGGTGATTCTCCTTTTATAAGTCACTCCTGGAAAGAAAGAAATCGAAGGAAACCGGCGAGAATAAGTGCGAGAGGCAGCGAGGGTTTACACTCCACGATCGTCCTCCTTTTCTAGCCTCCATTTGGTATTCATCTCATCTTATGATTCTCATGCAGTTTATCCACATTTTTCTATCGTTTTCACCAATTCGCCGTTGTGTTTTTGGCGAGAGATAGAAAGTGGTTTTCTAGTTAATTCTATTTAGGATCGAAATGCCTATACAGATTGCTTTAATTTTTACAGTTACATTCTCAGTTCCGTGAAGAATGGGATCTGTAAAGCTTGTGGGATTTAAATAGATCGGCAATTGTGTATTATTATTAGTTTTGGGGATTTGGTTGTCAGCTTCTGTAGACTCATATCGAAGCTGTTTGGTTTGGGGTTTGAATTTCCAACTATCATGCATTTTTGATACAATTTTCAATAAAAGTAACATCTTTGGTAATTACCCTGGGAATAGCTGGCACTGATGTTTGATTAAACTAACTTATCAGAATGAAAAAAAATTGCAAAAATTTATTTTCTTTTTGACAACAAGTTATTGTTGCATCCACAATAGCCATTTAGCTTATGTCACTGTTCGTTAGGTAAAGGGAAAACGAACAAATGGAGTAAAAAAGCAAGACTAGAATTTTGTAACCACCAATGTCTAATGGTTTTAGAGTTTGTGAGGACAATTAATGTTGAAATGATGAATATTTGTGAATGTGATCCATTATTTACAGGAAATCTTTTATATAGACAATGGCTGAGGGCGAGGATATTCAACCTCTTGTTTGTGATAATGGCACTGGAATGGTTAAGGTAAATTAAGATTCTTATTTATATGCAGCTTATGCTTTAGTAGTTTCCAAGTTAAAAAACACTCCAATAGACCAAAAATTACTTTAGAAATGAAAAGAATAGCTATTTTTTTCTTTGTCAGGCTGGATTTGCCGGTGACGATGCTCCAAGAGCTGTTTTCCCTAGCATTGTAGGTCGTCCACGCCACACAGGTGTGATGGTTGGAATGGGCCAAAAGGATGCATATGTTGGGGATGAGGCTCAATCGAAGCGAGGTATTTTGACCTTGAAGTATCCTATTGAGCATGGTATAGTGAACAATTGGGATGACATGGAAAAGATATGGCATCACACATTCTACAACGAGCTTCGAGTAGCCCCGGAAGAACACCCAATTCTCCTCACTGAGGCTCCTCTCAATCCGAAGGCTAATCGTGAAAAGATGACCCAAATCATGTTTGAGACCTTCAATGCTCCTGCGATGTATGTTGCTATCCAAGCAGTCCTCTCTCTGTATGCCAGTGGACGCACAACCGGTACAAAATTATACTAAAATTGGCAACAAATTTCATTATGTTTTCTCATTCATGCGATATGCAATTTTTCTTTTTGTTGGATGAATTGTTTGTGTAGGGATTGTGCTGGATTCTGGTGATGGTGTTAGCCACACAGTGCCAATCTATGAAGGCTATGCGCTCCCACATGCTATACTTCGTCTGGATTTAGCAGGACGCGACCTCACTGACAACCTCATGAAGATTCTAACAGAGCGCGGTTACTCATTCACTACCTCTGCAGAGCGTGAAATTGTCCGAGACATGAAGGAAAAACTTTCATACATTGCTCTTGACTACCAGGCAGAGCTGGAGACTTCCAAGACTAACTCATCAGTAGAGAAGACCTATGAACTTCCTGATGGACAGGTGATCACCATTGGTGCCGAGAGGTTCCGCTGCCCGGAGGTCCTTTTCCAGCCATCCCTGATTGGGATGGAAGCTGCAGGCATTCATGAAACCACCTACAACTCCATCATGAAGTGCGACGTGGATATCAGGAAGGATCTCTACGGAAACATCGTTCTCAGTGGAGGAACCACCATGTTCAACGGCATTGCTGACAGGATGAGCAAGGAGATCATGGCTTTGGCTCCAAGCAGCATGAAGATCAAAGTGGTAGCTCCTCCTGAGAGAAAGTACAGTGTTTGGATTGGAGGCTCCATCTTGGCATCACTGAGCACCTTCCAACAGGTGAAACACTTCTTTCTAGTCTAAAATTGGGCAGTTTCTGACGTATATAGTTTGATTTTAATTGCAGATGTGGATTGCCAAGGCAGAGTACGATGAGTCTGGGCCATCAATAGTGCACAGGAAATGCTTCTAACTTTCTGGATCTAGGCATCAAATTGAACTCAGACACATCACATGACATATGCGGTTGCTGCGTTTTGTTTGTTTATTTATTTTTTTGTTTTTTGTTTTGGTTTTTGTTTTGCACATTTCCTCTTGTTTGTTTTTCATATGTTTGGAAGTCAATTTGTTCGACCACATGCTTTACGAACTGAGTTTCGTTTCACCTTTATCTCATAATTGTTAAGATTTTTTAGATGAGGCCTTTAAGAAAAATATAAATAAAATAAAAAGTATATTAATTAAAATGGCAATTTATCAAACATCGTAGTAAGTTTTGGGTTTTTTTTTTTTTTTCAAAATTGCATAGCCTGCAATGTATGAAATTCTCATTTATCCTTCTAACGTGCTTCCGAAGCAAAGATTAAATAAGAGTATGAGATATGCCACCGAATCACTTGCATGTTTTCTTGTAGAAAATAATTTCAACACCTCGCACCTCCTTTATCTCCAAATCCGGAAACTCCAATTTCCACCAATAAAAGCGACGTAAAAGATAACTTTGACTTCTCCGAACTGACTCCATTTAGTGTTCATCGTCGCTTTCACTAGGCGAGGTCAGGCCTCATTGATGAAACCTTGAAGGGTAGCTCTCAGTGCGTCATTGGGAGCATGTCATTCTCCATTGGTTCATGTCATTCTCCAGAAAAATCAATTCCGAGTGAGCACTACAATATTTTTTTTCTATGAACCAGACAGCAGATAAATTAAATCTGGGATGATCGGTCACCAGAATAAATCAGGAAGCACTCGCGGAGGACAGTCTAGAAGCTCAGCGTCCTAGGATTCGCACCCCATTTGAAGGAAAAATTTCTGTAAAATACGTCGTAGTTGAGGATCGAACCGCGGATGCCTAGGTTAACGACTAGTTACCCTAGTGAGCACTACAATATTAATTATTTGAAATGATGAAGAATCCACCATCTTCATAGGTGAAATAATTTATATCGGTTAAAAAATGTAAGCAAAATATGTATAGTTAGTTTAAGTTAATTTAAGAAAAGTAATATGATTGAATTGGCGGAAGCAGTATGAAAACAATAGGTAATCGAGGTTAGTAAAACAACTATAGTATCTCGGTACCATCATCTACTAGAAATGATGTTTATAAATCATTTGATGTGTACATTTAATTACTAGGACTACTAGTAGACTATATTTAATTTTTATTTAAGTATATTAAATTTATCAAAATGAATTGGCTTAGTTTGAATATTATTTAATCAATTACAAAGGTTGATTTGTTTTATTTGCATATGGTAGGAAATGCAAACATCTACATCAACAATTAGAAAAAAAAAGTTATATTGGATGAGTAAATTCGGATATTTTATAGATTTCTTTGGTCAAACTTCCCCAAAAGGTAAGGGGAACGGAAAAGAGTATTCAGGAGTGAAACACTATGAAAAATACATTAGCATTATAAACAGTAGCCCCTTTGTGTCTTTCCTTAACATATCCAAAATTCCGCTTAAGGGAGTACTAGTTAACAACTTTGAGAACTACGATTCAAAAGGTAAAAAGGGCAACCTGGTGCATGAAGCTCCCACCATACGGGATCTAAGGGAAGACTCTATTGTACGTAGCTTTACCCTACTTTATAAGAGATTGTTTCACAATATGGGTGTGGCCTTCATAAACAAAACATAGCACTATTGTCCGGATAAAAGTATGCATGTAAAGATGAATTCGAAGGTTGCTTATGAAAAATTGTATACTAGATATTGTGCAAGGAAAGAGCTAGATCGATCTAGACTGGAAGACCTAAACAAGAAATATTATTTCCGCGTGATATGTAAATGTCGATGTTAAGTTGTTTTGTAAATTTTATATTTTGTATATATTTTTCTTCTATTTTATTTGCTTCTTCTACTTATATGCTACCTATAGGACTTATAGATATTATCGATGATATCGACAACCTAGGAAACTATAATTGGGTTGAGCCAATATATAATTATATGACTTGTCAACTCTCGATATTTAGAGAAGTATTTATGACGACTCCTATCCATAAAGTGGCACAGCTATATATGAAGAGATTTATCAGTCTGCATACTGTAAGTCTTGAATATATAGTTAGTTTTTTTGTATAAATAATTAATATAATCTAATTATTTATTTCTGTTATAGGCTTGGTTTCTTGAGCATGTCCCTATTCAATAGCCAACTAGCATGGTAAGACCTAGAATATGCAAGTGGAGCTCTACTTCTTCTCATATTAATAAGGTAAGAGATGAGTTAGAATGTTAAATACTAAAAATTTAAGGGGTTCAAATGGTAAAATTCAAAAATTAGATGCCTAGTTGGAATTATCAAAACTTGGAGGTTCTTTTTGTAAAAAAGCCAAAATAATAAAAACCCTAACAATACCTCCCGAAATCACTTTTCCTCATTTCCTTTTCCTCCCCGACGCTAACCTCACGCGTGAGCGGTTCGCGCATCGCAACGCCGCCTTGGTTTCTTCTTCTCCTCCTCCTCCTCCTTCTTCTTCTTCTTCACCTTCTTCGATGCACACGGATGAGACGCTGAGCGCTCATCTTCCTGATTGCGCCCGTAGACCTCGTGAGATCTCTTCTCCTCTCTATGCTGCAAGCCCTAGCTGAGTTGCCCTATTTGCCCGAAGGGAGCCGTCGACCCCTGATCTCGCGAATTCACCTCTTCGTCTTGAGTTGTTTAGCGCCGACTTATTGTGGGGTTGCTCGCCGGCCGACTTCTTCTTCCACGCGATCGCAACATTGCAACCGAACGGGATCGCCTCCTCCCTGATCGCTAGTGCTGTCACAGGTAAGGATGGATGGTTGTTGGAAATCCAATGTGTTAAGGTCTGATGATTGTTAGTATTCTCCTATGGGTCTTGTAGCTTGTTGTGCCCTGAATTTGGGAACCCCTGTTGGGGTTGGTGGTGTTGTTATCTGGTTTGTCTTTGCCAGCTGCCATGTGTTCTATGTAGACCTTGGTGTTGGCTGGTTGCTTGGATATGAAGGTTGCCGTTATAGTTTTGTTTTTGGGTGGAAGTTAAATTCAATTTGGGTAGCTTTTGTTAATTCTAGGTTTTAGATGATGTTTTGCTCAGATTGGGTTTCCTTGCTCAGGTGGTGCCGTGAGGTGTGTTTGATTGGTTAAAACAGAAGTTTATATTGTTAATGGTCATTGGCTAAACCTAATTGGTTAGGAAGAAGCATCTTGTTGTTTTAGATTTAATTAAACACCCGTTATAATTAGGATTTAACTTAATTATGTTTAGTATCTTGTTAAGCTATTTGTTTAATTTTATAAATAGATAAAACTATATCCTTGGTACATGACCCTGATTGAATACAAGGTCTTGGACCGGAGATTTATTTGGACACGTTCTACATAAAAGACGAGTACTTCTCCTTTGTGTTCTGGTAGTTCATTACCTTAAATGCATGACTTATTATGTCTAAATAGGTCTGCTTAATCTTTATCTTTCTTGTTGGTTATATTGTTGTACTGTTGTTATTCGGTTGTTTGTGCATTTTGGTATCATTCACCATACCTGCACCGTTGCATATTGACGACTATTGGGCTTCCATATGGTTAAGCTGTCGTCAGTCATTTATTTGTTTTATCACTCAACCACTTATTGTGGTAGTTGCTAGAGTGCAAGCAACCGTCCTGTTACGCCACACTCGACCACTCATGTACAGTGGATGTTGGAGTTGTAGGCGAGCAGGTGACACCCTCACTGTTGTTTCTAAGGGATATCAGAGCTGTTGGTGGCTCCCCCTTTATCTTGGGGTTTTGGAGTAGTTGGCTCCCCAACATCATGTCCACTCAACCACATCTATCAGTGGTATTTTTTGGAGTGCGTACAGTTGTCACAACCCTACCCACTCGGCCACACAGATGTGATGTGTTGGCGGCTTGACTGGCGTCAGGGGTAACACATGTCATTACATCATATGCATCTATTGCATTTATGCATTTTCTTGTGTTTGATGCATTTATATGAGCTATAATTACTGCATTTTGTTGACATGCATGTATGTTTGATACTATGTAATCTCGTAAGTTTCACGTTATTTTATACATGCTTGGATGTCCTCTGTTTTCTCGAGACTGTACACCATTGTTTTTGTTGCTTACTGTATCTTTTGATGTCATGCATTTGTCTACTCATATACTCGCAGAGCCCGCTCGGACTCACCACCCCTATCACTTATTTTTATTTCAGGTAGCAGATAGATGCGTAACCTAGAGCCAGGAGAGAATCCAGTTGTCAGTCCCACAGTATTGAGTCAGTTTGATATTTGGTTTAGTGTACATATTTATCCCGTATTTACTTCTTAGTCTGGTATTTATTTTCTTTGTCTGGTATCATCTTGGAAGATTTCTGTTTATCTCTTATTGAGCCGGTATGCTCATTTTTGGACTTATGTTAGAGTTTCATCTGTATTCGGACTTTCCGTTAGCTTTATTTCTGCTAAAAGACAATAATGGTTTGAAATGTTTAAGCTTAGTTTATCTTTATCATTCATATTGATATAAACTATGTGGTTGTGCCTTTATATTTCCAGTTATGTTAGCTGAGCCATCTTTTATGTGGAGTGTTATGTATTATTTGTCCCAACTTGTCGGCCGTGCAGGGGAGATGCTGCTCGAATTTCGAGTAAGCATGTGCCCTGGGGGCGTGATAATTTTTGGTATCAGAGTCAGGTTTTGCAATGTTTTGGTGTCTGTGAGTTTATGGAGTTGTTTTGTGGAGGTCTATCTGTATTTTACGGATTTGTATATTTTTGCGGAGTCATGTGTCTTGACATGGTTGTGTTTTGGGACTTGGCAGCGATGAGATCTCTCTCGGCAAAGAAGAAGTAAGTTGGTTTTAAATTGATAAAATTATATTTAAAGTAATACGTGTTGGTGTTGTTAACAGGTATGCCTTGTCGAATTGAGTTGTCTCCACCCCGTGCACGTGGTCATGGACGACGATCACTGGGGAGGCTAGAGGAGGCCGAGAGAGACACGAGTCAGGAGGTTGAGAGACCCACCAAGGTGGAACCGACTGGTCGGGGATCAGCTCACCAAGACCCTTTGGGTGAGCTGAGACCTCCACCACTGAAAGTACCTCCTCCTTATCCGACAGCAGTTCCAGTCGTACCATCAGAGGCAGGTTCACCAATGGCAGTTCCTGGAGTGTCATCAGTGGTACCCCCTGCCCAAGCGGGTTGGATTCTGGACAGAGCTCGGATTCCGTTGTTGGCAGCGTCTGTGAAGGGTTGATTCACACAGTTCCATGGGGAACTAGATCCGTATGCTGCTCGTGCCTGGTTGGAGACATTATACGACACCTTCAACTATATGACTCTCACAGACGTAGAGAAGGTGGAGTTGGCTATATATCACCTTCGAGATTAAGCCGTCACTTGGTAGAATATGCAGAAGACTATTATTGGTGGACGACCAATTTCTTGGGTTTCTTTTCACGAAGCTTTTGAGGGCAAGTATTATCCTACTGTGTTTCGTACGACCCGTCGACAGGAGTTTCTTGCTCTTCACCAGGGAGATCGCTCAATTTTGGAGTATGAGGCAAAATTCAATCGCCTGGCGGAGTCTTGTCCTCAGTTGGTGGCTACAGAGGATGAGTGAACGACACAATTCATGCAGGGCCTAGCTGGATATATCCAGTTGCGTATGTCTAGATGGGCTCCGACTTCTTATCGAGAGGCTTTGGACCGGGCTCCACATATAGAGATGATCTAGCATCAGTTGCATGGTGATAAGAAGAAAGGAAAGTAGATAACTCAGGGTTTAGCAGGGACATAGAAATAGCAGACTGTTGGACAGAAGCGTAGTAGCAAGAGTCAGAGTACGCAGGAGACTTCTGAGCCTCAGTCTTAACCCAAGAAGTCAGGACGGTTTTTAGTAGGATCATCGTAGGGTTCTCAGCAGGCCCGGAAGTCTGCTACTGGTGGGGCTCATTGTTTTCAGTGTGGATCTAGGGACCACAGCAGACCGGATTGTCCTCTAGAGCACCCCATCTGTTATTATTGTATGCTTCCGGGTCATGAGAGTCGAAGTTGTCCCCTGAAGTCTCAGCAAAAGTCTGTAGCAATTACTCCCCATGGAGGCCGGTTAGGACAGCAGAGGCCACAGCGGCATGACTCAGACGTTTCATCCCGATAGCAGACAGGACGTCAGCAGGCAGTTCCTCCACCAGTTTAGATTTATTGTATGCTTGGGCATGAGTACCCCTCACCAGCGGTGTCTCAGTATTCTGGGACGGGGTCGTATTATCAGCAGTCATACCCGACATACCAGTCTGCAGTTTATCAACATCAGCAGTCGGCTGGAGCTTCAAGTTATCAGTCTTAGCAGTCGGTTGGGCCTTCTGTATATCAGCCCCAGCAGACTGCCGGACCTTCGACATCTCAGCCTCAGCAGGTTTTGACGTTGCCACCTCCAGCTCCAGAGACAGGACGAGTTTATGCACTCACTAGAGAGGAGGCACAACGGGCCAATGGATCGGTCTTTCGTGGTATGATTTCTGTTTATGCATTTCCTGCTGAATTGCTTGTTGATATCGGTAGTTCTAATTCTTTCATATCACTGTTGTTTATGGGAAAGATTAGTAGGTTGCCTACCCTTAGATCACAATGTCTGTCAGTGTCTCTACCATTCGGTGAGGTATTGGATAACATGCAGGAAGTCAAGGCATGTCCATTGGATTTCGACGATTATACTCTCACCGTGGATCTATCAGTTCTCGAGATGGTATAGTTTGATATTTTTTGGGCATGGACTCGTTGGCGGCCTATCATGCCACAATCGATTGTCAAGCGAGGGTGGTCATATTTCGTCCTCCGAACCAACTCTTGTGGGAGTTCATTGGCACCAGAGATGATGGGATTTTGTTTATCTCTGCACTTCAGGCCCAGAACCTTATGTCGCACGGATGTCAGGTTTTCTATTGTCACTGATCAACATTGATGACAGTAGTAGCCCTCAGCTCTCAGATGTTCCAGTGGTCCGAGAATTTCCGGATGTATTTCCAGAGGAGCTTCCTGGTTTGCCTCCCAGAAGTCAAGTTAAGTTCATGATTGAGTTGATTCCGGGGAAGCACCGGCAACAAAGGCTTTGTATCGTATGGCGCCTAAGGAGTTGGATGAGTTAAAGGTCTAACTTCAAGAGTAGCTTGATAGGGGATTTATTCGTCCTAGCGTATCTCCATGGGGTTCGCCAGTTCTGTTCATAAAGAAGAAGGATGGTTCTATAAGGTTGTGCATCAATTACAGGTAGTTGAATGTAGTGACCATCAAGAACAAATATCCCTTTCCTTGTATTGAAGACTTGGTTGATCAGCTGAAGGATACCTCAGTGTATTCTAAGATTGATTTACGGTCAAGATATCACCAGTTGAGGATTAGAGATTCAGATATCTAGAAGATAGCTTTTCGTACTTGGTACGGACATTACGAGTTTTTGGTAATATCATTTGGGCTTACCAATGCTTCTGCAGTATTTATGGATTTGATGAATCGGGTCTTTATGGAGTATTTGGATTAGTTTGTTATTGTTTTCATCGACGGCATCCTAATTTACTCTCGTTCCGAGGAGAAACATGCGCGTCATCTTCGCATCATTCTGGAGATGCTCCGGCGGGAGCAGTTGTATGTTAAGTTCCACAAATGTGCTTTCTGGTTGTCTTCTTCGTAGCATGTTTGAGTGTTTGACTGCTTGTCGTAGCGTGTTTGAGTGCTTGAGTTGATGTTTGGAAGCAAAGGGGTGAAGCCCCTTTTATACTGCTTCTCGAACGCCTGATAGCTTATGGGGTGCCCTCCACGTCACTCGGATCAGTTGCGTCCTTATCCGCAAACTCGGCCAACGTTTATCTCCATTCTTGGGTGTCTGGGACTATTGAGGCACCTGGTAGCTAACGAGTGCCTGGGAGCTGACGTGGCGCAACTGCTGGAAGAACCCCTTCTGGGGTGCCTGATACCATTCAGGTGCCTGGGTTCTCGGGCGCCTGAACCATTTCAGGTGCCTGGGATCGTAGCAGCCAACTTCTTTCAGCTTGCAACCAAGGTTATTCCAAGAACACAATATTGTATGATAAATATGCATGAATAACAATCAGAGCTATCTTGGTTCTGACTTTAGATTTCAAATGAAATCCTAGGTCGAACCAACACCTATTGTTCCCTCTTTCGGGGAACGCGTCCTCACCTACTCCACTCTAGAGAAGTTACCTTTTACCAACTAGCTCCTCCGGTTGGACTTTTACTCGGCCTCCGAGACTCCCGGATCTCAAGACGCATGTACCTCGACCCATTTCTACTACTGTCCGCAGTCCTCGCTCGGCTAAGTCTCCTGCCCGATCTTCCGGATTAGGTCTTCGATGCCCAACCCTCGGCCAGAATTTTGTGCCTTGTCCTCGACCAAGACTTCGTGCTCAACCCTGCAGGTCAATACTTCGTACCTAGCTCAACTAGGACTTTCCTGCACACTTGGTAAAATCATCATATCATAATATAAACTTAACTTTGAATCCTTTTCCATTATCAAAACCAGGTTCGATCTGGTACTTCCGACACCAACAATCTTCCCCTTTTTGATTTATGGCAACCCAATTCAAAAGTTCAGTTAAAAACCACAGTTAAGCACTAAAAAGATAAGACATAACATGTCTAAAGCAAATTCTCTTTATTCTCCCCCTTGATTAGTAATTTTCCCCCTTTAAGACATTTCCAAATTTTTTGAAAAACCTTTGAAAATTGAAATATTGCGTAAAGCTCCCCCTTGATTTGAAATCCTCCCTCTAAAGCTTTTGAAAACATGCAATTTCCATTTTGAAAGTTTTTCTAATTTTTGAAAAGAATTCTAAGTATGGGAACGTTCATAAAATAATTCTAAGTTCAGTTTTAAAAAAGTATTTTGACAAGCTTTGAGTATCACAAAAGAAATTCCAAAACTTTAAGTTAAAGAAAAAAATACTTTTGAAAGTTTCTTTCTTAGAGAAAGGGAAAATTTTAACTTAACTTACTCTCCCCCTTTGCCATATATCAAAAAATAGTAGACATTCTTTTTGAAAAATATATTTTGATTAAGGGAAGAATTATGTATCAGAGCCTATTAGTTTTGTAAAATTATAAAAAAAAAATTGAAAAAAAAATATCAAGTGAAAAAAAATTTAAAGAACAAAGGTTAGGGAACCGTTAACAATATAAGAAATAATTAAGCAAGAATTAATGTTAATGAACAATTTGGTAAGTCTAAAAAGATAATTTGAGTCAAGTAACAAGATTTAAACCAAGTTGAGTATGCTATTGAGCCCAAGCATGAAAAAAAAATCATGCAATTAAGAAATATAAAAAATAATCAAATCGTACTTCCTTGGGTCTCTGTCTAACCTAGTTTGTTACTTACTAACTGTTATAAAATAACATCTTTTATTTGGGTTAGTAAAGTTAAGAAGTCTGATAAAGTTAGACTTTCTAAGCTTGATTACTTAACTTGATTGCTATTCAACTATATTTATTGCCCCAACTACTCTTGATGCACTGATTTAAAGCATCTTGAGTCAAGGCATAAACCTAAGCATCTCAACCCAGTCTAGGTTATCAATCAAAGTATCCTAATGTGCTTATGAGATGTTGGCTTATAAATCTATAGGAACATGCAAACTAGGGTTAAGTCCTAAGCTAAGTCCAAAATGAAGAAAATTCCTAGTTTTAAAGAGAGTAATTTTTGAAAAACTAAGTCAAAAAATTAATAACAAATTTAAAACAATATGTTTTGTAAAACTATGATTTTTGAAAAATAATTAATAATTTTAAAAATTGATTTTAAAAAGAAATGATAGAAATCCAAAAATAAATATAAATGAAAACTAATCCTATTCTACTAAGCACATGTAGGATCGAGATTGAGTGATATAGGAGGGGTGAATATCGCTTCACAAAAACTTCATCGGATGTTCGTTGATTGTTCGCTTAATCTCAGAGTTGTTAGTAGCAGCGGAATAATAAAAGTAAAAAATGAACACAACAAGAACACGCCGTATTAACTTGATTTCTAACCCCCCAGGGTCAGTATGTCCAAGGCCTAATTATTGTTGATGCAGTCTGACCTTGATTGTTGTTTTGGTGTTGACACCGATTTTAGTTTAGGTTAATAAGATGAGTCTGGTTTAAGTCCTGGTCGGGGACTGGGCATGACTCCCGGTGAGTGAAGCCGGGTTACGGAAACCCCGGTGAGTGAAGCCGGGTCCTGGTGAGTGAAGCCAGGTGATTGGAAACCCTGATGAGTGAAGTCAGGTGATTGAAAACCTCGGTGAGTGAAGCCGGGTCCTGGTGAGTGAAGTCAGGTGATTGAAACCCCGGTGAGTGAAGCAAGGTCCTGGTGAGTGAAGCCAGGTGATGAAAATCCCGGTGAGTGAAGCCGGGTGACTGAAACCCTGGTTAGTGAAGCCAGGTCCTAGCTAGGGAAGCTAGGTTGAACGAAGTCCCAGTGAGTGAAGCTGGGCACGAAGTCTTGGTCCGGGGGACTGAGCATTACGTGTACTGGTCGGAGAGGGCACGTGAGCTCGTTCTCTGGGACCAGAATGAGTCAGAGAAGGCTAGGGAGGTTGTTCTCTGGACTTAGGGCTGATTCGGACGAAGCTGGATCGGTCTGGAGATCGATTAGGGAGTTGGCACGAACTCCCTGTTGTGGATCGGTCTGGTAACTGATCCAGAGAAGTCTGATCGTTCTGGTGAACGATCAGAGGGAGAGTCAAAGGCTTCTGTTCGGCTCCTGATCGTTCTGGTGAACGATCAGGGAGAGAAGAGAATGCTTATACTGGGTTTCTGATCGTTCTGGTGAACGATCAGGGAGAGGTCAGTAGGTTTCGTGAGGAATCATGATCAGTCAGTCTAACCGATCAAATTGTCAGGCATTCCTCATCCTGACTGATCGGGATGGTTCCTGACCGGTCAGGGAGTGACCTTATCGGTCACCAGACCGATCAGGGCACAACCTGATCGGTCTGGGGACCGATCAGGGTTTTGGCCTGCGGAAGCTGGAGAAGGCTCCAGCAGATGTTGGATCGGTCCAGTGACCGATCACAAGAAGCCGCGATTTCTAATTTCTCACCGTGGACCGATCAGGCTTTAGCTTGATCGGTCATGGCTTATCCTGATCGGTCTGGTGACAGATCAGGGTCTTCTCTGATCGGTCTGTGGACCGATCAGTAGCTGAACTTTAATTCAAATCCGCTATCAGACTTCTGATCGCGTTCTGATTTCCTTCTGAACACTACTGATATCTGCTTTGATCTTCTGATAATCGATTCTCTGTTGATTTGCTGTGCTAAACAACTGCTAAGTGTGCAGGTAACTCAGGATTACTCAAGGAGAGTCAACCGGAGGCTTTCGCTACGGCAGGTTTGGCTGTTTTCTTTTCGCAGGATACAACGTCTTCTGTCTTCTGGCGAACGGCTGGGAAGCTGACCTGGAGCTCGACTGGAGGGAGTCCAGAAGAGGTCAGGGGTAGCTGGGCTGTTGCAGATGAGCAGCTGGTGAGCTGCAGAGGAGCGTCTGGTGACCTGGCGATGGCAACAGGTTAAGTGTTGGCTGGGAAGAAGAGAAGTGATCTCTTCTGCTCGTGCGACAACTCTTCATCCCTTTGGAAATCACTCTGAGTTTTGAAGCTCTTGCATACACTCTGATACTTTGAATCTTGAGAGCTTGGAGCTAGTGGAGAAGTTTGCGATTAGCAAGTAGACACCGCGAGAAGGAAGAGCTGAGTGAAGGCTGTTGCCAGGATCTTGCTGTGTTGTGAGTTGTGCTTTGTAAACTGTCTCCATCATGCTCTGTAAGCTCCCTTTGTCTCTGTGCTGCATTTTCATCTTTCTGTTGAGACATTGTGTGGAGAAGTTTCTCCACCGAGAAGGAGGATTCGATTATCCGAATTTTCGGCTTGATCTGCCGACGATCAAGGGATCGCCCACCTCATGGGCACGCCAAGGAGTAGGGGCAAGTTATCCCCAATCCTTGTACATTCTCATATTAGAGTTTGTGATTTGCATTTTTAGTTTTCTGTTAGTTTCTGCAATTCTGCATTTCTCTATATTTTGCTTCCGCTGCTGCTAACCCTTAAGTGCAGAAATCTCAAAAAGAGTTCAAATTTCTGTGTCTGGCCACATTCACCCCGCCCCCCTCTCTAGCCATCCAAGTACCAACAAGTGGTATCAGAGCTTGGGGCTTTGCTCAAACGGACTAACACCCGAGAGTCAACAAGAAAGGCAATGAGAGAAGGATTTAGCACTACCAGACCACCCTTCTTCGACGGATCAGATTTTCAGTATTGGAGATCTCGCATGGAGTACTACCTCAAGACCGATATTGGAATGTGGTTCTCCGTGAAGGAAGGATTCATCCCTCCAAGAGACGCTGAGGGAAAAGAGTTGGAGTCCTCGCGATGGTCAGCTGAGCAAACTCGGAAAGGAGAAGCCGACGCAAAGGCAGTGGTCACCTTGCAATGCGGGATGACCAAGGACCAGCTAATCAAAGTTGGTCCCTTCACAAGTGCCAAGGATCTATGGAACAAGCTCATCGAGCTTCATGAAGGCACCCGAGGCTCAAGGATAGCCAAGAGGGACTTGTTCCTCAATCAACTATAAAACCTAATCATGAAGGAGTCCGAGACGGTAAGTGAACTTCATGGTCGGTTCAAAGAAATTCTCAACGGTCTCCACTCCATTGATGAAAAGGTTGAGAACCGCGACCTTGTGAGGTACGTTCTAAAAGCCTTTCCAAGGAATGCCTTGTGGTCATCCATGGTGGATGCCTACAAGGTTTCCAAGGATTTGTCAATTGTTAAATTGGATGATTTGTTTTGTGAAATAGAGCTATACGAAATGACTAACAAAGGCCCCAAGGAGAAGGGGATTGCACTTGTGGCAGGGGACAAGACCATGAAGAAGAAGGAAAAGAAGAAGAAGAAGGAGGAGGAGGAGAAGGAGATCTCTTCTTCTTCATCCGAGTTCGAGTCCGAGGAGGATGGTAGTGAGTCATCTTCATCCGAGATGGCTAATTTCGTAAGGAGGATGATGAGGAAGAGCCGACACTACAAAGGCAAAGGTAATATAAGTGAAGTTAAAGTTGATAAGACTAATATTACTTGCTTTGAGTGTAGTAAGAAAGGGCATTACAAGAGTGAATGTCCAAAACTCAAGAAGAAGGAGGAGAAATCAAAGAAGAAGAAGAAGGACTTGAAGGCCACATGAGATGAATCTTCTTCTAGCTCATCCGAAGAAGAAAAGGAGGAGAAGAGCACTCGCCATGTAGCTCTCATGGCTATTGAAGATGAGGAGAGCAGTGATGAATCCATGGACTCCTCAAACGCGGCTTCATCATCTTCGGATGATGAAGAGGTAATTTCTCCCGAATTAGACAAATTCTATAGGACTATTGCATGTTTAACCGAATTGTTAAAGAAGTCAAAAGTGTTGATGCAGTCTGGCCCGATTGTTATTTTGGTGTTGACAACGATTTAAGTTTGGTTGAGTGAATTTGGGTTAAGTCCTGGTCGGGGACTGAGCATGAAACCCTGGTGAGTGAAGCCAGGTCCTAGCTTGGGAAGCTAGGTTGGTTAAAAATCTCGGTGAGTGAAGCCGGGTCCTGGTGAGTGAATCCAGGTGATGAAAATCCTGGTGAGTGAAGCCAGGTGATGGAAATCCCAGTGAGTGAAGCCGGGTCCTGGTGAGTGAAACCAGGTGATGGAAATCTCGGTGAGTGAAGCCGGGTCCTGGTGTGTGAAGCCAGGTGATGGAAATCCCGGTGAGTGAAGCCAGGTCCTGGTGAGTGAAGCCGGGTCCTGGTGAGTGAAGCCAGGTGATGAAAATCCTAGTGAGTGAAGCTAGGTTGAAATTCCGGTTGAGTGAAGCCAGTTCCTGGTGAGTGAAGCTGGGTCCTGGTGAGTGAAGCCAGGTTAGATGAAATCCTGGTGAGTGAAGCCAGGTCCTAGCTTGGAGGGCTAGGTGTGGAAAAGTCCTAACTTGGAAGGTTGGATAAAAAGTCCTAGCTTGGAGGGCTAGGTGAAAAGTCCTAACTTGGAGGGTTTGGTGAAAAGTCCCAACTTGGAGGGTTAGGTGAAAAGCCCTAGCTTGGAGGGCTAGGTTGGATGAAATCCTGTCTTGGAGGGTCAGGTCCTAGCTTGGAGGGCTAGGTTGGGTGAAACCCTAGCTTGTTGAGCTAGGTTGGAGCCCCTGGATCGGTCTGGTGACCGATCAGGGAAGTTGGCATGGTGCTCCTTCGTGGATCGGTCTGGTGACCGATCCAGCGATGACTGATCGGTCTGGTGACCGATTAGGGAGTATGCGTTTCACTCACTGAACGGCTCTTGATCGATCTGGTGACCGATCAAGGAGCTCACAAGTGGGTTGAGTTCCCCTGCTGCTCTACTCCTGATCGGTCCGGTGACCGATCAGGGAGCATCCAGTGGGTTTTGGGAACCTTACTGCTCGGCTCCTGATCGGTCTGGTGACCGATCAGGGATACTGTTCATATCGGTCTAAGTGAACGATCAAGTGTCGCGAGATTCTCTTATGACCGATCAGGATGACTTCTGATCGATCAGGAAGCAGCCTGATCGGTCTGGTGACCGATCAGGAACAGCCTGATTGGTCTGGGGACCGATCTGGAGTGTGCAGCAGAATGCTGGATTGGTCTGGGGACCAATCAGGAGTGTGTAGAAAACTGTTGGATCGGTCCGGTGACCGATTAGGGTCCTTCCTGATCAGTCTGGGGACCGATCAGGAGCAGAACTTTAATGCAAATACGCTGTCAGAAGTGTCTGATCGCGTCTGTTTTCTCTGTCGATTCTCTGATACATTGCCAATATTATTTGATATACATTGCTAAGCTTCTATTGGAGTGTGCAGGCTTTATAGGGATGATTCAAACATTGGAGGAGAGTCAATGGGAGGCTTTCCTTGAAGCAGGTTTGGTTGTTTCCTTGTTTCAGGTCTCAACGGCGTCTGGAGAGTAGCTGGCAACTGACGGAGGCTCAACTGGAGAGGGTCTTCAGTGGACTGAGTGCTCAGGGAGTCAGGGGGTCAGGCTGTGGCTTCAGTGGATGCTGATGGAGAGCCTGGTGATGGGAGTAGAGGCTTAAGACGAGGTTGGAAGCAGAGGAGCGACAACAAGGAAGACAGAAAAACAAGTGAAGTTTTTGCTGTGAGGTTGTGCTTTCTGTTGCTTTGTGCTTGAGCGATCTTATTGCATTCCTGTGAGATCTTTGTGAGTGTTCCTTCTTGTGTGATCTCTTGTACTCAAGTTCAATCATCTGTGAGATCTGTGGAGAGGTTTCTCCACCGAGAAGGAGGCTCTATCTTATCCGGTGTTCACCGGGGCTTGATCTGTCGACGATCAAGGGATCGCCCACCTCACGAGCACGCCAAGGAGTAGGGGCAAGTTATCCCTGAACCTTGTACATCACGGTGTTAACGTTTGTTTGGTTTGCGTTTCTTTCTCTGCTTTGTTGTTTGTTCTGCATTTTCTTCCGCTACTAATCTGATCACGCAGAAAACTTCAAAGTGCAACTTGTGGGTGTCTGGCTACATTCACCCCCCCCCCCTCTATAGCCATCCAAGGTCCAACAAAATGAAAAGGTTAAATCATTAAAAGTAGAAGTAGAACAATTGAAATTCTCTAAAGATGAGGATCTTGATGATTTACATGTAGAAGTCTTAGAAGATGAAAACAAAACCTTGAAGAGTGAGGTTGAGAGACTCAAGAGTGTTCTTGAGAAATTCTCAACTAGCTCCAAGACTTTAGACATGATCTTAAATGCACAAAGGGTCGTTTACAACAAGGCTGGTATAGGTTACCGACCTAAAGAACCAACTTTTGTTTCCTTGATGTCTAGAACTCATGTTAGATCACCTAAGACTTCTAGGTTTCAAAAGAAAGTGGTCAAGGCATGGGTGCCTAAATCATGCATTGTAGATGCTTTAGGTCCCAAGATTTGGGTACCTAAATCTTCCATTTTTTGTATTGTGTAGGCTTTGATTGAGGGGGAGCATCTATCAACTTGGTTCATTGATAGTGGGTGCTCCAAACATATGACCGGTGATAGATCTTTATTCACTACCCTTCAAAGCAAAAATAGAGGTAATGTATCTTTTGGTAACAATGGTAGCCTTAAGGTTGTAGGGATAGAAGACATTCAAATATCCGAATGTCTTAGAATTAAAAATGTCCTTCTAGTCAAGAGGATGACATTTAATCTCCTAAGTGTCAGTCAATTGTGTGATGCGGGTTACACAATTGATTTTCATTCAAGTCAATGTCTAGTTAGACAAAATGACACACTTGACACGGTACTAGTCGGCACAAGGATAGATAACATTTATCAAGGTTCTTTTAAAAGTGCTATTAATGCTTCTGTTAAGTGTTTCATGCCAAGAGAAGATGAGTCCACCCTTTAGCACCGGAGATTGGCACATGTGAACATGAAGAACATCCGAAAATTGGCCAACAAGGGACTAGTTCGTGGCTTACCGAGCATCAAGTACGAAAAGGACAAGCTTTTTGATGCATGTCAAATGGGTAAGCAAACGAAATCTTCACACAAAGGTAAAAACGTTGTAAGTACATCTACTGCTTTAGATTTACTACACATGGATTTATTTGATTGTAGCACTATAATATCTTTGAATGGTAGTAAGTATTGTTTTGTGATCATTGATCATTTTACTAGATACACTTGGACATATTTTCTAAAATATAAGGATCAAACCCTAGATGTTTTTGTTTCATTTTGTAGAAGAATTGAAAATGAAAAATCAACCACAATTAAAACAATTAGGAGTGATCATAGAGGAGAATTTCAAAACTAAAAATTTCTAGAATTTTGCCAAGAGAGAGGATATAGACACGAGTTCTCCACTCCTATAACACCACAGCAAAATGGTGTTATAGAGAGGAAGAACCGAGTCTTATAAGAGGTTGCACGAAGCATGCTCAATGAGTACTCTTTACCGAGTTACTTATGGGCTGAAGCTGTGAACACAGCTTGCTACGTGCAAAATCGAGTCCTCATACATAGATTTCTAGGGAAGACTCCTCACGAACTTTGGTTTGAAAAACCACCTACAGTTAAACATCTAAGGGTGTTTGGGTGTAAGGTGTTTATTCTAAACACCAAGGACCATCTTGGAAAGTTCATAGCGAAAGCTGATGAAGGGATACTAGTCAGGTACTCCCTTGTCAGCAAAGCTTATCGAGTCTACAACAAAAAGTCTAGATTGGTCGAAGAATCTTCTGATGTCGTTTTTGAGGAAATCCCAAAATCAATTGATCAATCAGAAGATGTAGAAGGAGTTCAATTCGAACTTAGGAAACTAGGTTTGGATGGGAGTCCGAGTGTTGGAGATGGTGTTGATGAATCTGATGATGGGGAGCCTAGACAACAAGTAGCTCAGCCGGACCCTGAGGCTGACCCTGTGTCTGGTGACACCATCCAAGAAGCATCTCCAACACCAAGGCAAACTAGGTTAGCCTCTAGTCATCCCAAAAACTAAATTGTTGGAGACATCCATCAAGGGGTTAGAACTAGCTCATTCTTTAAGAATGAGGCTAATGAAGTTGCCTTAATTTCAGAAATTGAACCTAGGAAAATTGACGAGGCATTGCATGATCCCGACTGGATTATCGCTATGCAAGATGAATTAGGTCAATTTAAAAGAAGCCAAGTTTGGGACTTAGTCCCTAGACCTAAGAAGACCACCATTATTGGAACCAAATGGGTCTTCAAAAATAAATTGAACCATAAGGGAGAAATCGTAAGAAACAAGGCATGCTTGGTAGCCAAGGGCTATAGTCAAGTTGAAGGCCTTGATTACGATGAGACCTATGCTCCCGTGGCACGATTAGAATCCATTCGATTGATGCTTGCATTTGCAGAACATAGAGGTTTCAAACTCTATCAAATGGATGTTAAATCGGCCTTCTTAAATGGTTTTATAAGAGAAGAGGTCTATGTCGAACAACCTTCGGGGTTTGAGAATTCCAAATTTCCAAACCACGTGTTCAAGCTCAAGAAGGCGATTTACGGCCTTAAACAAGCACCTCGTGCTTGGTATGAGCGGTTGTCGACATTTCTCATTGAAAAAGGCTTCGTGAGAGGACAAATAGACCCTACACTATTTTTACGAAGAGATGGTGACAATATATTTGTAGCCCAAGTTTATGTCGATGACATAATTTGTGGCTCCAACAACAAGGGCTATTTGAATGAATTTATTGGACACATGGAGAGTGAGTTTGAGATGAGTCTAGTAGGAGAATTGACTTTCTTCCTTGGACTCGAAATCAAACAAACTCGAGATGGAATCCATGTGCACCAATCAAAATACACTCAAGAGATGCTTCGAAAATTTAACATGAGTGATTCTAAAGAGGTAACCACTCCCATGGCAACAAACACAAGATTAGACAATGATGAGAGTGGTAAGCCCGTTGACCTAACTCAATATCGAAGCATGATAGGTAGTCTGCTATACCTGACAGCTAGTCGACTTGATATTCTTTGCTGTGCCTGCAAAAAGAATAGCAAGAACTCACAGAAAAAGGTTGCGACCTCACAAGAAAAAGGTTTCTGCTATACCTGACAGCTAGTCTGCTATACCTGCAAGTCCTCTCCTCTGCAAGCATAACTGCGAGTTTCTGCAACTTCTTGAGTCACGAACTGGTCTTCTGTGCGCAATTTGAGCACTGTGCAAGCTCCTGAGGTTCTCATCTTCTTGCGCAACTTCTTCTTGCGCAACTTCTTCTTGCGCAACTTCTTTGCATAATCTGTGGACTGAGCAAGATCTCTGCGGGTGCAACCTCTGAGTTTTCTCTCCCCAAACGAACCAACCAACTGAAATGGCACCTAAGTAAGTTTAGTTATCATTTCTATTTCCTTTCCTGTTCGCTTCATAAGTTTTGGTGAACTAACCATAATGTTACATGTTGTGGTGTTCTTAAACACCAATCTTACTCATATATTGGTATTGTGATGTGGTTGTCGTGACCTTTCCATGACCCTTAACCTAAATTGATCAAACCATATTCATTTGATCAAACCTCATTTCA
This sequence comes from Boesenbergia rotunda, assembly GCA_024364735.1. Lineage (NCBI taxonomy): Eukaryota > Viridiplantae > Streptophyta > Magnoliopsida > Zingiberales > Zingiberaceae > Boesenbergia > Boesenbergia rotunda. The sequence continues at coordinate 69,413 of JAGFNQ010003123.1, forward strand.
CTGATCAAACCTTATCTTCATCAATCCAATTTGTTGTCGTGACCTTCCAATGATCAATTTACTTATCCTTAACCCAAAATTTTGTGTCGTGATCTTATTTTCTGTTGATCATTATTATGATTCAATTGATCCATTCAAATGTTGTGGTCTATTCCAACCCTTAGGAAATCTTCCAAAGGGAAAGAACCTGCCGAGGGGACCTCCAAGGGAAAAGGTTCATCATCATCTAGACCCTCCCAAAGACCCCAACCCTCTGGTAGTTTTAGATTTGTGAGTTCCTACTTCGAACAGAAGTTCTTCAACACTACCTTTAAGCCTCATCCTTGTCGTAACGTAGATAGATCTTTTGTCTATGACAATTGTCCCACGGTCAAACAGATCATCGAATTCTATAATATAGAGTCTTTTCTTTTTATGGAACGCGAGATCAATGTCGACTTGGTCTCCGAATTCTATAACAACCTTTATTCCACTACTGGCATTCATGTGTACACTACTCGGGTGGCCAAGAAAGACCTAGATTTTATTTACTCTACTTTCTCAGAGTATCTGGGCTTTCGGTGTTCACCGAATAGCTTGTCCCTGTTTCCTACCCTTCCAGCCCGTTTACCAGTTCCATTCTTGGATGTCACCCCAGATTCCATTTACGAGTACTTTTTCGGCCACCCCAGGCCGGATGGTCTCGATGAGCTTGATAGTGACTTCCCTACCTTTGCTGCCCTCAGATTGTCTCCTGTAGATTACATTCTATTCAAGATCATCACTCAATGCATTCTGCCCATAACTTCAAAACCCCTTTCTGAGATCCGCCCATTCCACTGTTTGATGCTCTATGGGATGCATCAACGGTTGGATTTTGACATCATGGTGAGCATCTTCGAGTCTATCATCTCCTACAGAGAGCCCAGCCATCGCACCATCTACATGCCTTTTGGGCACATCATTACTGACTGGCTTCAGACGGTCGATATAGATGTGACCAAGGGTAGGACCGTGCCCATGGTTCGGTAGAATTGCCGACTTGGCAAACGCGCGTTTGCCAAGTCTGGCATCATTGTCGGACCCCAGGGCCTTCTGTGGAAGGATGGGCGAGGGTTAGGCGAGCTTCCACGGGCCGCACACGTACAGGTACCAGCAGCTCCGGCTGTTCATCATGAGGCGCCCGCTGCAGCAGACTACGAGCACGAGTCAGATCCTGATCTCCGCTAGCAGATCGCGGAGCTCGAGCAGTCTATGCAGCACGAGTTTCATGTGTCCGAGCTCTGGCGATAGGGGATCATCTCTGAGGTTCAGTCTATCGATCGTAGATTACACTCGCTAGAGTCTGATGTCTCTGGGATCCATACTGATCAGCAGGCATGGATGGCGGAGTGGCGCGCGTGGGCAGCTGGTCATCTGTACCAGCCTACATTTCCTGGATTTGCACCCACTAGCAGCACTGCCCCGGGGAGCTTCCTACCGGTCGAGGACACATCATATGACCCCATGCAGTCTGACGACCCCCCTACTGAGGATTGATTGTGTTTATACTCTGATATTGACTATGCTTCCATGATTTGCTATGTATGACTGTCTGCTGGATGTTTTGTATGACTGCTACTTTCTGCTTTTGATGTTAATATTTATTTTCATATGACGCATATGTATATTCTGTCTTGCTTTATCTTTACCATATGATGTTCATATGCTTTCTTAATCATATTCTGTTTGTCTAGAGAAAAACCCTGGGTTGAGGGGGAGGCAGTTTAAACTTAACAACCAGTCTACTCCCTTTTCAGTGTTTGACAAAGGGGGAGAGTGTGGTTAGTTAGGTTTAGGATGATTACGAGTATAACTATTGTAGGGGGAGGACCCTGATTCTCCTGCGGTAGTAAAACTTGATTGAAATTTGAGACAATTGATTTCAAATACCTAAACTTAAAATCGAGTTGTCAAACAACAAAAAGGGGGAGATTGTTGATGAAGTCTGACCCTGATTGTTGTTTTGGTGTTGACACCGATTTTAGTTTAGGTCAATAAGATAAGTCTGGTTTAAGTCCTGGTCGGGGACTAGGCACGACTCCCGGTGAGTGAAGCCGGGTTACGAAAACCCCGGTGAGTGAAGCCGGGTCCTGGTGAGTGAAGCCAGGTGATCGGAAACCCCGGTGAGTAAAGCCTGGTCCTGGTGAGTGAAGCCAACTGATTGAAAATCCCGGTGAGTGAAGTCGGGTCCTGATGAGTGAAGACAGGTGATTGAAATCCCGGTGAGTGAAGTCGGGTCCTGGTGAGTGAAGCCAGGTGATGAAAATCTCGGTGAGTGAAGCCGGGTGAATGAAACCCTGGTGAGTGAAGCCAGGTCCTAGCTAGGGAAGCTAGGTTGAACGAAATCCCAGTGAGTGAAGCTGGGCACGAAGTCTTTGTCTGGGGGACTGAGCATTACGTGTATTGGTCGAAGAGGGCACGTGAGCTCGTTCTCTGGGACTAGAATGAGTCAGAGAAGGCTAGGGAGGCTGTTCTCTGGACTTAGGGCTGATTCGGACGAAGCTGGATCGGTCTGGAGACCGATCAGGGAGTTGGCACGAACTCCCTATTGTGGATCGGTCTGGTGACCGATCCAGAGAAGTCTGATCATTCTGGTGAACGATCAGAGGGAGAGCCAAATGCTTCTGTTCGGCTCCTGATCGTTCTGGTGAACGATCAGGGAGAGAAGAGAATGCTTATACTGGGTTTCTAATCATTCTGGTGAACGATCAGGGAGAGGTCAGTAGGTTTCGTGAGGAATCATGATCGGTCAGTCTGACCGATCAAATTGTCGGGCATTCCTCATCCTGACCGATCAGGATGGCTCCTGACCGGTCAGGGAGTGACCTGATCGGTCACCAGACCGATCAGGGCACAACCTGATCGGTCTGGGGACCGATCAAGGCTATGGCCTGCGGATGCTGGAGAAGGCTCCAGCAGATGTTGGATCGGTCCGGTGACCGATACACAATCTATGGTCGGTCAGGGTGATCGATCACAAGAAGCCGCGATTTCCAGTTTCTCACCGTGGACCGATCAGGCTCCAGCCTGATCGGTCAGGGCTTATCCTGATCGGTCTGGTGACCGATCAGGGTCTTCTTTGATCAGTCTGTGGACCGATTAGTAGCTGAACATTAATTCAAATCCACTGTCAGACTTCTGATCGCTTTCTGATTTCCTTCTGAACACTAATAATATCTGCTCTTATCTTCTGATAATCGATTCTCTATTGATTTGCTGTGCTAAACAACTGCTAAGTGTGCAGGTAACTCAGGATTACTCAAGGAGAGTCAACCGGAGGCTTTCGCTACGGCAGGTTTGGCTGTTTTCTTTTCTCATGATACAACGTCTTCTGTCTTCTGGCGAACGGCTGGGAAGCTGACCTGGGGCTCGACTGGAGGGAGTCCAGAAGAGGTCAGGGGTAGCTGGGCTGTTGCAGATGAGCAGCTGGTGAGCTGCAGAGGAGCATCTGGTGACCTGGCGATGGCAGCAGGTTAAGTGTTGGCTGGGAAGAAGAGAAGTGATCTCTTCTGCTCTTGCGACAACTCTTCATCCCTTTGGCAATCACTCTGAGTTTTGAAGCTCTTGCATACACTCTGATACTTTGAATCTTGAGAGCTTGGAGCCAGTGGAGAAGTTTGCGATTAGCAGGCAGACACCGCGAGAAGGAAGAGCTGAGTGAAGGCTCTTGCCAGGATCTTGCTGTGTTGTGAGTTGTGCTTTGTAAACTGTCTCCTTCGTGCTCTGTAAGCTCCCTTTGTCTCTGTGCTGCATTTTCATCTTTCTGTTGAGACATTGTGTGGAGAGGTTTCTCCACTGAGAAGGAGGATTCGATTATCCAGATTTTCGGGGCTTGATCTGCCGACGATCAAGGGATCGCCCACCTCACGGGCATGCCAAGGAGTAGGGGCAAGTTATCCCTGAACCTTGTACATTCTCGTGTTAGAGTTTGTGATTTGCATTTTTAGTTTTCTGTTCGTTTCTGCAATTCTGCATTTCTCTGTATTTTGTTTCCGCTGCTGCTGCTAACCCTTAATTGCAGAAATCTCAAAAAGAGTTCAAATTTCTGTGTCTGGCTACATTCACCCCCCCCCCTCTCTAGCCATCCAAGCACCAACAATTATGGGTATCGCCAATCCACTAGTGGTCTCCTTTCTGGAATTTTCGAAGGCGGAGAAACCCATCTTACAGTTGTTGCACTCGACCCCCTTTTTATTGTACTTACTCAGGCACCCGAATGACCTTTCAAGCGCCTTTATTGTGGTCAAAACTTGATCCGAACTGGCGTACTCGGTGCAGAGATAAGGCTTGAATCCCAAGTTATTGTTTTCTTGTGTTTGCTCTCCTATCTTGCTTCCAACTCCAGGTTCCTGCAAGACAAACAAACACAAGACAAAATAAATAATCCTAAGCCTTAATGATTAACAGCCAAAGCTATCTGGTTCTAACTTTGGATTTCAAATGAAATCCTAGTTCGAACCGACACCTACTGCTCCCTTTCGCGGGGAACGCATCCTTGCCTACTCCACTGTGGAGAAGTTATCTTTTGCCAATCGGGACCTCCAATTGGACTTTTGCTCGGCCTCTGAGAATCCAGAACTCGATGATGTTCGACCTCGACCCGTCTCGACTCCTGTCCGCGATCCCCGATCGGCAAAGTCTTCTGCTTGGTCTCCTGGACCAAGTCTTCATGCTCGGCTTCACTTGCCAAGTCTTCGTTGCTTGATCCCCAACCAGGACTTTTGCTCGACCTCTATGAATCTGGAACTCGTCGACGTTCGACCTCGACCCATCTCGACTCCTGCCCGTGATCCCCGCTCGGCAAAGTCTTCTGCTCGGTTCCCCGGACCAAGTCTTCGTGCTCAACCCTGTAGGTCAAGACATCATGCCCAATTTCCCAAACCATGACTTCGGTGTACAACCCTCGGCCAGGACATTGTACCTCGATAAGGACTTCTTTGCTAGTCATCTTAATCCAGACTAGACTTCTTTCTTTCAAACATCAAGTCTTGTCTAGCTTAGTCCAAATATGTTTTATTACTCTGCCAAATATCAAGTCATGTTTGTCTTACCTCTGGGTCAAACTGACCAACCCTGGGTTCTCTATCAACCATTAGATACTGTTTGACTAACCCTTGTTCTAACTGATCAAACCTTGGTATATTATCAAATATATCAGATCTAGGTTTGATCACCCTGCCAAACATCAGGTCCTGTTTGGCTAAACCTTTGGTCAACTTGATCAAGCTTGGGTTTACCCTACCAAACATCACGCCCTGTTTGGCTTAACCCTTAATCACTTTGGCTAGACCTTAGTATATTGTCAAACATCGAAACACTAGAGGTTGTCTGTTCATGTCTGATGCTCTTTGCACCAACAAGCTCCCCCTTTTTGATGTTTGACAATAATCTTAAGTTAGGTTTTAGTCTAAAGGTTTTAGGTCAATACTTTAGCGAAAATTAAATAAAATCTAACTTACTTAAGTACTCTCTCCCTGTTTGACACACATCAAAAAGAAATAGAAGGCAATAATAAAGATTTTAAAATTTACACCAACAATACGATTTTTGAAAATATTTAAGATTTTTTAAAGAAAACATACTTTTAAAAAATCCTCCCCTTTTTTTATTCTATAAACCAAGTACTCCTTTTTTAAAAAAAAAATATTTTAGGGACCACTATGTACTTGAGTAATATTTGACAAGATAAGTACTTTATTTATTTGAATTTCTCTAAATCTGACACAATCTTAAGAATATTGTTGACCACAAGAGAATTTTTTATGTGTCTTAGAGATCTTTCAATCAAGATAAAATATTTCCAATTTAAGTATTTAATTTTCAAAAAATTAATTTCTTGATTTGGATTCCTCCCTAATCTGACACAATCTTAGGAAGCCTTGTTAACCATAAGGAAAAACTTTCCTATGTGTCTTGGAGATTTTTCCAAACTAAGTAATTTTTCAAAGATTTTCAAAAATATTCAAAAGATAAAATATTTTCAAAATATGTTTTGGAAAATAAGGCTATTATATTTTCAAAAATAAAGTGTTTTTTGAAAAGATAGTGTTATTTTTTTGAAAATATAGTAATTTTGAAACTTCTAATGGTTCTTTTAATTTGAACCCCCCTAAACCTGACACAGTCCTAGGAAGCTTGTTGACCATAAGTTTATCTTCCTCGAAGTCTTAGGGTTTGATTCAAACAAAAAAATTACAAAAAAAAATTAAGAAAGATTTTAAAGTAATCAGAAATTAAAGGACGAATTGTTCTTTTGATTGGGACTCCCTCTAAGTCTGACACAATCTTAGGAATCCTTGTAGATCATAAGGAATACTTTCTATGTGTCTTTAGAGTTTATCCAAATCATAAGAGTAATTAACACATATTTAGAAAAATATTTTTTTGAAAGAATATGATAATTTTTGAAGAAGTATTTTTCAAAAAATATTTTCAAAGACATAATAAATTTTTGAAAAATATTTTTTGAAAAGCATTTTGAAAGAAATAATAATTTTTTAAGCAAAAACTATTTTGACAGAGATAAAATTTCGAACGGAATAATTTTTGAAAAATAATTTTCAAATGAAATGATAAAAAAATTCGCAAAAAGATAGACTCCCCTTGAATCAGACACCTTATGGCTACCCTTGTTAAATACAAGGAACTCTACCTAAGTATCTTAAGGGATTTTAGTGTTGACCTAGAGGATTTGTGTCTAAGTGCAGGTCAAACAACTTTCGAAAAGATATATAATTTTTAAAATATATTTATAGGTACACACAATCATGTATGAAATTCATTAAAATATTATTATGATTAATCACTATTTTTAAAATAGATTTTTATGAAAATATTCTAAGGATTTTTTAAAATATTTATCAATTGATTAGTCCTTATCATCTCTCCCATTCTAAGTGTGGTAGTACAAAAAAAGCATGGTTGCCTTATGGGTGTTGTGAGATGCTTAAATAATTTTTATCAATTTAATTTTATAGATTGTTTGACCTTGAGTTAGATTCAAGTTTAACAATTAGTAACTTAAAAGTAAATTTCAATAATTGGCTTCCAGGTCTTGGCGAGGCACAGGGGCCTTCTTAGTTATCGGAACTGTTGGATCGAGAGAAAACGATAGAGGGGGGTGAATATCGTAAGTCGTTTCGGATTTGAAAAAGAGAATATGCAGCGGAAAAATTAAAAACAAAATAACACACGAACACCAAGATTTTACTTGGTTCGGAGTCGCGGTCGGCTCCTACTCCAAGGCCCACGGTCGTTGACCGTTTACTAGGGGCAATTCTATATGTGCGCAAAGAGTTTTACAGAAAGATTATAGTTGTAGTATAAAACAAATGAAATGACAGCTCTTCATTATCGACGTCCGGTGTGGAATGTATCTCAGAGCAGAGGGACGTCATCAGCGCTTGTATCTCGAATTGGGAGGTTTCTGGAGCAGAGCGCTTGAGTAGAAGAGCGTGTTTGCGTTGGAAGCAGTTGTTTAGAAGCCTTGGGGGTCGATGGCTTTATATAGTAGGTCTGGGGGCGCCCGGGACGTTGGGGGCGCCCTCCACATGGCCTTTGATCCGCAACAGTCTCGGTCAGTGTTTTATCCCTCCAAAATAGGGATCGAACCTTGACGGGGGCGCCCGGGAAGCAGGGGCGCCCTGGTTGACTCTTTCAGCGGGCTTCTCGGCTGGATAAGTTTTATCCACTTCACTGGCTTAAGCGCGGGGCGCCCTGGGCACTGGGGGCGCCCGGGAGCACGAGAGTGCCCCGCCCAGTAAGCTTCCGAAGCATACTCTTGCCTAACTTGTTTTGCCTTGACCTTGGGGGCGCCCGGGACACTGGGTGCGCCCTACTCAGCTGTTGCCTCTCTCCTTTGAGGCGCTCTGAGCTGCAGACACTCATTCCTTCGGTCTTGCATCCAGGGTTAGTCCAAAACAACATAAAGCAATCAAGTATTAGTTTTATACAGCCTTAGCTGTCTTGGTTCTGACTTTGGGTCTTCGAAATTGAACCCTAGGTCGAACCGAAGCCTACTGTTCCCTCGACGGGGAACGCGTCCTCACCTACTCCTCTCAAGAGAATTTACCTGTTGCCAACTGGCTCCTCCGGTTGGACTTTTGCCCAGCAGTCCTTCGCTAGGTCTTCAGTTCCAAGCAGTCCTTCGCCTGGAGCCTAGTTGTCCTTCGCTAGGGCTTCGGTTCCAAGCAGTCCTTCGCCTGGTGCCTAGCAATCCTTCGTTAGATCATTGATTCCTAGCAGCCCTTCGCTAGGTGCCCAGCAGCCCTTTGCTGGGTCTTAGGGTTCTGATGCCTAACAGTCCTTCGCTAGGTGCCTAGCAGTCCTTCGCTAGGACTTCAATCTGCACACTCAGGTAGCATGTTAGATAAACATAACACCTTAACTTTTGAACCCTTTGCCATTAATCAAAACATAGGTTTGACTTGGGTGCTGTCTACACTAACAATCTCCCCCTTTTTGATTTATGGCAACCCGATTCAAAAAGTTAAGTTAATTCATACAATTGGTATAACAATTTATTTTCCTCCCCCTGGAAGGAATCTCCCCCTAGTTTTTTCAAAGTTTTGTGGGGTTTGAAAAAATTTCTAAGTCAAAATAATGGCATTAATTTTGCAAACGCTTAGAACAATTTTAAAAAAAATTCTAAGTCAACATAATGGCATTAATTTTTCAAACACTTAGCACAACTTTAGAAACATATTTTCCAAAAATTCGTTGTGCACTTTTTGAAGATTTAAAAGCATTTCAAGTTAGTAGAAAAGAAACATCTTCTAAAGTTTAGAGTCATAGCTTAGGTCTAAGATAAGTACTTAGCAAAATTTACAACTGCTTAAGTTTTAAGTACTTAGAAAACTTTTGAGAAACATCTTGAGTTTATGTACTTTAAAAGGGTTTTTGAAAGCATCTTAAGTTTAAGTACTTTCAAAAAAAATTTGAAAACAGCTTAAGTTAGAGAAACTTTGAAGAAAAACTTAGTACTTTTGAAAACAAATAGATTAAGTACTTTTTGAAGAAAGGATAAAGTTTTGAAATTTTGAAAAAAAATTAAAGCTTCTCTCCTTTCCTATCTCTCCCCCTTTGCCATATATCAAAAACAAAGGAATATACCAAAATAAATTGCATAAATAAATTGCAAAAAGAATTAATGTGTTGTACTGAACCAATGCAAGATAGAAAACTGAATCAAACCAATTTCACTTATCTTTTTCGGGTTCTGTCTAACCCAATTAGCTACTTACTAACTGTTATAAACAGTAGTTTTCGCTAGGGTTAGTCGAGTTAAGTGTTCTGTTCAAGTTAGATTTTCTAAACTTGACACTTAACTTGATTACTGTTTAAGTTGTATTTAGTGCCCCAATTACTGTAGATGCACTGACTTAAAGCATCTTGAATTAAGGCAAAGACCTAAGCATTTCAACCCATTCTAGGTTATCAATCAAAAGTACCCTAAGGTGCTTGTGAGATGCTGGCCACTAGATCTATAGGTGCATACATTTCTAGGGTTAGGGCCTAGGCTAAGTCCATTTGCGAAAAAGTCCTAGTTTTAAAGGGGGTAGTTTTTGAAAATAAAACTAAGTCGAAAAATTAGTTTTAAAAATTTTCAAACTAAGTACAAGCTGATTTTGAAATCAAGTAAAGCAGTTTTAAAACTATTTTAGAAATTGATTTTTCAAATCAATTAAAGCAGAAAAAAATATGGTAACCCTATTCTACCAAGCATAATCCTAACTGCCTTCTTAATGAGCTGAACTCAGACTCAGGTAGGGGTTTAGTGAATATGTCAGCTAAGTTGAATTTAGAGTCTATATGCTTAAGGACTATTTCACCCCTGGCTACATGATCTCTTACAAAGTGGTGTTTAACTTCTATGTATTTAGTTCTGGAGTGTTGGATTGGATTTTTAGTTAGATTAATTGAGCTTATATTATCAATGAAGACTTGGGTTTGATTGTAGTCAAGCTGGAAGTCTTTAATATGGTGCATCAACCATAAGAGTTGTGCTACACACTCTCCTAAAGCAACATACTCAGCTTCAGTTGTGGACAAAGCTATACAGTGTTGCTTTCTGCTGCACCAACTTACTAGACTGTTTCCTAAGAGTTGGCAGCTTCCGCTTGTACTTTTTCTACCTAGCTTACAACCAGCATAGTCAGAGTCTGAATATCCTGGTAGTTTAAAAGTTGAGGTCCTAGGATACCAAATCCCTACATTTAGGGTGTCCTTAATGTATCTTAATATTCTTTTTAGGGTCGCTAAGTGCATTTCCTTAGCACAGGTTTGGTATCTAGCACACATTCCTACTAAGAAAAGAATATCAGGTCTGCTGGCTGTAAGGTATAGTATGCTTCCAATCATACTCCTGTAAAGTTTAAGGTCTACTAATTTTCCATCAGGGTCACTATCTATTTTTATATTAGTAGCCATAGGAGTACTTATGCTTTTAGAGTTATCCATTTTAAATTTTTTTATTAACTCTTTAGCATATTTGGATTGATGAACATAGTTTTCATCCCTAGTTTGCTTAATTTGTAACCCTAGGAAAAAGTTGACCTCACCAACTAAGCTCATTTCAAATTTATTTTTCATTATTTTAACGAATTCTTTTAAAAAATTAGAGTTGGTGGACCCAAAGATTATGTCATCGACGTAGATTTGGGCAATAAAGATTTCTTTTCCTAATGTTTTAATAAATAGGGTTGAATCGATTTGTCCTTGTTTAAATTCTTTAGAAATTAGGTAAGTGGATAAGCATTCATACCAGGCCCTACGTACTTGTTTTAGTCCATAAAGTGCTTTGGTAAGTTTGTAAACATGGTCAGGTCTTTCTAAGTCCTCAAAACCAGGGGGTTGTCCTACATAGAATTCTTCCTTAATGAATCCATTTAGAAAGGCTGACTTTACATCCATTTGGTATAGTTTAAATCCTTTATGGGATGCAAAGGCCAATAACATCCTAATGGACTCAAGTCTAGCTACCAGGGCATAGGTTTCGTCATAATCTAACCCTTCTACTTGACTGAATCCCTTCACTACTAAGCGGGCTTTATTTCTGACTATTTCTCCTTGATCATTTAACTTGTTCCTAAAAACCCACTTAGTATCAATGATGGATTTGCCCTCAGGTTTAGGTACTAATTCCCAGACTTGGTTCCTCTCAAATTGGGCTAACTCTTCTTGTATAGCTATGATCCAATCAGGATCAGGTAGAGCTTCCTCTATAGTCTTAGGTTCTATTTTTGAAATCATTGCTATCTGACTAAGGTTTCTATAGGAAGACCTAGTTCTGACTCCTAGAGTTTGATCACCCATAATTTGATCGATTGGGTGACTGAGTCTGGGTTTCTTGGTTTTTCTAGAACTTGGTTCAGCCTCAGGTCCGGCTGGTCAGTTTGGTTCACTATTTGATTCAGCTATTTGATTTGGTTCAATTATTGGTTCATTTATGGGTTCAATTAAGGATTCAACAGCTTGTTCATTATTTTCTTGATCAATATTTGATGAAGTTTGATTTGTATTATCTGATTTTGAGTTGATTTCTTCATCAAATATTAGATTTGTTGTTTCTTCAATTTTCTTAGTCTGTTTGTTGTAAACCCTATAGGCTCTACTTGTGGTTGAATATCCTAGGAAGATACCTGGGGTTGATTTAGACTGGAATTTACCTAGATAGTCCTTGGTGTTTAGGATATGGACTTTGCACCCAAAGACCCTTAGGTAGTGTAGGTTTGGAAGTCTATGGTAGTATAATTCATAGGGTGTTTTGTTGTGTCGCTTGTTAATCAGGACCCTATTTTGAATGTAGCAAGCCGTACTAATTGCTTCTGCCCAATATTGGTTGGCTAGGTTAAATTCATTGAGCATAGCCCTAGCGGCTTCCTGTAAAGTTCTATTTCTCCTTTCGACTATCCCATTTTGCTCGGGGGTTCTAGGACACGAAAATTCATGTATGTACCCGTTTATCTTACAGAATTCCTCGAACCGTTGATTTTCAAATTCTCCCCCGTGGTCACTCCTAAGTCTTTTGATTTTGGTATCGTTTTAATTTTTAATTAACTTACAAAATTCATTAAATAGGTTTAGGGTTTCATCTTTGGTTTTTAGAAACTTAACCCAGGTAAACTTGGAGTAATCATCAACTATTACTAAGCAGTACCGGTTTCCGCTTAGTGACTTGGCTCCATGTGAATCGAGTAGGTCAAGGTGCAGGAGCTCAAGTGTGGTTTGAGTTAGATCAGATTGAATTAGTTTGTGATTAGACCTGGTTTGATTACATGATTCACATATTAAGTTTTCATGAATTTTAATTTTAGGGATACCTTTTATTAGGCCAAGTTGGGTGATTTTTGAAATAATTCTCAGATTAGTGTGACCTAATCTCCTATGCCAGAGGTTTGATTGTTCTAACTGAGTTAACATACATTTAGGTACTAGGGGTAGGTTTATAGTGTAAACATTATTTTTCCTAGTGCCCTTAAGCATGATTTCCGAGTCTTGCATGTTTCTAATCAGGCAGTTAGAATTATTGAAGGTAACTACATACCTAGAATCACACAACTGACTTATGCTAAGCAAGTTAAAATTAAAATTTTCAACCAAAAGTACTTTTTTAATAACAAAGTCAGATTTAAATTCAATATTACCTGACCCAATTACCTTGAGTGTAGCATTGTTGCCAAATACCACTGAGCCTATGTTCTTGAACTTGAGTTTGGTGAATTTCAATTTATCTCCAGTCATGTGTCTGGAGCAGCCGCTATCCAACATCCATTGGTCCAAATCTTTATGTTCCTACACATAAAGAGTTTTGTTGATTTAGATCCAATTAGAATCAGGAATAGCCTAAATTGATTTTCACAGCCTAGTCTGTCTCACCCAATCTAAGGTTATCAATCACGTTTGTCTTATGGGTTTTGTGAGACAGATTTTGATAAATTATGATTTATTTTTTTAAAAAAAATTGAATTAATTTTGAAAATAATTGATTTTGAGTTAAAAAAATGTTTTGAATCTACACGTAATTGAAAATTTGTGTTAGATTCGAATTTGACAAAGAATAATTTGAATTTGAATTTCAAAAATTGGCTTCCAGGTCTTGGCGAGGCACTAGGCCTTCTGTGGCCATAGTTTTATTGGATCATCAACCCTTTCCTTAACAAAGCCTTTTAATAAAATTTCATTTTCAAAGTTATTTTTTGAAAAATTCTGATCTAACTAGTTTGGGTCTTAGATCGGTAGCTTCGGTTAGTTTCACCAGTCTAAAGAGACCAAGTAGAGTATACTTGACCTTATTAGAATTGGCTTCCCTAACGTACTATCATCTCACCTCCACCCAATACTATATTGTCAAATTTCAGTTAAGTTGGTTCAGTCCTTAAACTAACCAGTCCTAAGTCTAAGCATGGTAAATTGCAGAAATTAAATAAACAAGCAATCATGCAATTTGAAAACAAGAATTGAAATTTATCTAACTATAAATATTGTTTTTAGTTTGGCTCCCCCTGGACTAAAGCCACAATAATGGTTTGGCAAGATGTGAATCTTGTCCTTGGGGATCCAATACTGATTTGATCCAGTTTGTTTGTTCAGGCATAGTTTGGGTACCCATGCCTGAACTTTAGGTCTGGATTGGTTCAGTACAGCATAGTAGGATCTTTATCTAGATTTGGTTCTATAGCCTAGTCTGGATCGATTTAGAACCGACTTCTGTTTTCCAAGAATTATGTCAAGACCCTTGGAACCAGAAGTGAATCGTTCTAAGGCTGATCTAAGGTCCTTAACTTGAGTTTTCAAGGAGGAGTTCTCTTTCTCAAGTTTTTCAACTTGAGTAGAGGTTCCTTCTTGAACCTTCTCAGTTAAGGATCTAGAGTCAGCTTTCTCTTTCTGGAGTTTTACTTCCTGTCGGAGAGATTCGACTCGGAGTTTAGCTTTCGCCAAATCTCAAGAAAGATAGGAAATTAATTTATTTAATTAATTTTTCGAAAAACCACTTACAGTTATTTCGCCGTCCTCTGAGAATGTAAGTTTGCCGTCGTCCGGCTCTGACTCTGACTCGGTCTCTATTTCTTCTGAGGCGGTTAAGGCTAGGAGGTTCGACTGTGGGACCTCTTCTTCTTCGGAGGAGGAGGACTCATCCCACGTTACCTGAAGTGCCTTCTTCCTTCTAGTCTTCTTGGTCTCCTTTAGGTTCGAACACTCTGTCTTGTAGTGACCCTTCTTCTTGCACTCGTAATAGGTCACGTTTGGTTTGTTCTTGTCATTTGAGGGTTCAGCTGGTTCTTCCTTTCTTCGGCTGGCTTTCCTTCTGTTGGATTGATTCTTCAATTTCTTGTAGTAGTTTCGGGCCAGTCGGACCAGCTTAGGTCGGTCTCCTTCATCGTCTTCTGAGTCTGAGTCTGAATCATACTCGGGTGCAGGTTGAGTTTTCTTCTTGGATGTTTTTCCAGCTTTACCTGCAAGAAAAGCGATGCCTTTCTCGGCCAAATTACAGTTAGTCTGCTCATGCAATTCTAATTCAGAAAATAGTTCATCTAACTTTATTTTTGAAAGGTCCCTTGAAACCTTGTATGCATCTACCATAGATTCCCACAAGGTGTTTCTCGGGAAAGCGTTGAGAGCGTACCTTATCAAGTCACGGTTTTCTACCTTGTGACCGATTGTGTGTAGTCCGTTCATTAACTCCTGAATTCAGGCATGGAGCTGGGTTGCTATTTCGTTGTCATTCATCTTGATCGTGTGCAGCTTGTTCAGGAGGAGATCTCTCTTGCTGATTCGAGTGTCGGAAGTTCCTTCGTGTAGCTCGATCAGCTTGCCCCACAACTCCTTGGCGTTGTTGAATGGTCCTACCCGATTCAACTCTTCCTTGGTCAGGCCGCATTGAAGGGTCTAGGTCGCTTTTGCATCAGCTTCAATTCTTCTTTTCAGAGTGGTATCCCACTCAGTGTACGGTTGAGGCACTCCTTCAGCGTTCTTTGGAATCTCCAGTCCAGACTGAATGATTATCCACATGTCCACCTGAATTTTCAAGTGGACCTCCATTCGACTTTTCCAGTAGGAAAAGTCTTCTCCACTGAAAAGTGGAGGTCTAGCTGTGCTAAATCCTTCTTGCATGGCCATTTATCTGAAACTAAGAGTAAAAAGGAGAAAAATATCCCAAGACTTGGTCTTGGATTAGTAGTGCGGGGGAGAAAAAAAATTTTATCGAGCACCAACCTCGATTAACAAAAAAAATTTCGAACAAAAAAAAATTTAAAAAGATTTTGTAAAAATTCAAAAAAATCTCAAATTGGTGGTTGCACCAAATTTGAGCTTCCCCGCTCTGATACCACTTGTTGGATCGAGAGAAAACGATAGAGGGGGGTGAATATCGTAAGTCGTTTCGGATTTGAAAAAGAGAATATGCAGCGGAAAAATTAAAAACAAAATAACACACGAACACCAAGATTTTACTTGGTTCGGAGTCGCGGTTGGCTCCTACTCCGAGGCCCACGGTCGTTGACCGTTTACTGGGGCAATTCTATATGTGCGCAAAGAGTTTTACAGAAAGATTATAGTTGTAGTATAAAATAAATGAAATGACATCTCTTCGTTACCGACGTCTGGTGTGGAATGTATCTCGGAGCAGAGGGACGTCGTCGGCGCTTGTATCTCGAATTGGGGCGTTTCTGGAGAAGAGCGCTTGAGTAGAAGAGCGTGTTTGCGTTGGAAGCAGTTGTTCAGAAGCCTTGGGGGTTGAGGGCTTTATATAGTAGGTTTGGGGGCGCCCGGGACGTTGGGGGCGCCCTCCACATGGCCTTTGATCCGCAACAGTCTCGGTCAGCGTTTTATCCCTCCAAAATAGGGATCAAACCTTGACGGGGGTGCCCGGGAAGCAGGGGGCGCCCTGGTTGACTCTTTCAGCGGGCTTCTCGGCTGGATAAGGTTTATCCACTTCGCTGGCTTAAGGGCGGGGCGCCCGGGCACTGGGGGCGCCCGGGAGCACGGGGGCGCCCCACCCAGTAAGCTTTCGAAGCATACTCTTGCCTAACTTGTTTTGCCTTGACCTTGGGGGCGCCCTACTCAGCTGTTGCCTCTCTCCTTTGAGGCGCTCTGAGCTGCAGACACTCATTCCTTCGGTCCTGCATCCAGGGTTAGTCCAAAACAACATAAAGCAATCAAGTATTAGTTTTATACAGCCTTAGCTGTCTTGGTTCTGACTTTGGGTCTCCGAAATTGAGCCCTAGGTCAAACCGACGCCTATTGTTCCCTCGATGGGGAACGCGTCCTCACCTACTCCTCTCAGGAGAATTTACCTGTTGCCAACCGGCTCCTCCGGTTGGACTTTTGCCCAGCAGTCCTTCGCCAGATCTTCAGTTCCAAGCAGTCCTTCGCCAGATCTTCAGTTCCAAGCAGTCCTTCGCCTGGAGCCTAGCTGTCCTTCGCTAGGGCTTCGGTTCCAAGCAGTCCTTCGCCTGGTGCCTAACAGTCCTTCACTAGGTCTTTGATTCCTAGCAGCCCTTCGCTAGGTGCCCAGCAGCCCTTCGCTGGGTCTTAGGGTTTCTATGCCTAGCAGTCCTTCGCTAGGTGCCTAGCAGTCCTTCGCTAGGACTTCAATCTGCACACTCAGGTAGAATGTTAGATAAACATAACACCTTAACTTTTGAACCCTTTGTCATTAATCAAAACATAGGTTCGACTTGGGTGATGTCTGCACCAACAGGAACAACGACCCTTTCCTTCGATAAAACCTTTTAAAGAAATGATACTTTCAATTTACTTTTTGAGAAACACTGATCTAACTAGTCTAGGATGTGGCGAGATAGCTTCAGCTAGTTCCACTTAGCTAGGTTGACCAAGTCGGGTACTCCTTATCCTTCCTGACTTCTCAGACCAAGCTTCCCGAATATACTATCATCTCACCCCACCCTGGTACTATGTTAAGCAAGTATCAACCAATCTTTTTCCTATCTAGTCATTCTAAGTTAAACAAAAAGTAAGCTAGCATGAATGACATGACAGATATATATGAAGAAAAATAATCAGATGCATGAGCATGACAGTTATGCATGTATCAATCAAGTCAAATCATTTTAATTAGATTTCTAATAAAGAATCAAATTCTCGATTTGATACAGAATGTGTGAACTCACGAATATATCAACCCGCTTTGACATATTTATTACTATCAAGTTGAATGTTTCAGTTGGGTTGAATTTTATATAGTTTTATAATTGAAGGTAATCAATTTAATTTTAGTTCATGGATTTGAATTTTGAATTAAAGATTGAGTTTCTAATTAAAGTTGATTTGTTAATTCAAATTTAAGATTTATTCAATTAGCTTCAAATATTTTAAAAATTATTAGAATTTGAGATTTAGATTATTAATGTTTAAGTTTTTAAGAATTAAAATAATTTGAATTTGTAACTAATTAAGATTTAAGTTTTTAAGAATTGTGATTAATTAAGATTTAAATTTTTAAGAATTAAATTTAAATTTATGATTTAATTAAGATTTATGTTTTTAGGAATTAAATTGGATTTAAGATTTGAATTAATTAAGATTTAAGTTTTTAAGAATTGTCATTAATTAAGATTTAAGTTTTTGTGATTAATTAAGATTTAAGTTTTTGTGATTGAATAATAATTTTGGGACTAATTTCATCATTTCTATTAATTTAAAAAATTCTGATTCATCTATTATTTCTTTTGATTTTAAGTTTTAAATTTTATTTAATACTTCTGTTTTATTTAATTTCTTGTAAGCCTTTTTACTTATAGCTTCAATTTTAATAAATTCCTTCATCTTCAGAATCATATTCTTCTTCATTTTCAGAGTATATTCAGAATTAATAAAAGTTGTATCATTATCTTCAAAATAAGTAAAATAATTTTCAGGATTACTAATTAAGGTTGTATCATTATCTTCAAAATAAGTAGAATAATTAACTAAGGATTCATAATTATCTTCAAGATTATTAAAATTATCTTGAGAATTATTAATTATAGTTTCATCATTATCTTCAAAATTATTTGAATCATTATTGACTAATGGTTGAGCATTATTTTCAAAAATATTAATAAAAGACTGAGTATTATCTTCAGAACTATTAATTAAAATATTATCTTATGAATTAATAAGATTATCTTCAAGATTATCAATTACAGTTTCATTGTTATCTTCAACATTGGTTGAATTATCAGAAACATTATTCAAAATATTAGAATTAATTTTTAAAATTGTATCATTAATATTAAAGATTAAGGAATTAATATTCAATATCTACCATTATCAATGATTGATTTAGGACTATTACTAGCTAAATTATCATGCAATATATTAAGTTTGCTATACAGAAAATCTAATTTATTAGAAAAATTAACATTGTTATCTAAATTACTAGAATGATTATGCAACTGTGCAGGAATTTAAAAAATATTATTGCAGAAATTAAATTTTTGTACCTCTTTTATCATCGTCGCATTTCTTGGCATTGTTGACCTGCTGATCCTCCAATCTGGACACTAGTCCTTGTAGTGTCCCTGCTTTTGGCACTTGAAGCATCTGATATGGTTATTGCCCGTCCGGACTCCTGGCATCGATACCTTCGTTGCCGCCGGTGGTGACGTACGAGTCTTGCGAGTAGGACACTTATTATTGTAGTGTCTTCTCTCACTACACTTGAAATAAATTATATGAAAATTAAGATCAGACATAATTGAAATATACCTTATTCACCCTTGGCTCCCCCTCAATTTCTGGCCTTCTTGCTCCTTCGGCGGTGAGTTCGATCAAAGCCACCTGCTCTGATACCAATTGTAGGATCGAGATTAAGCGATAGAGGGAGGTGAATATAGCTTCACAAAAACTTCGTCAGATCTTCGTTGATTATTCACTTAATATCAGAGTTGTTAATAATAACGTAATAATAAAAGTAAAAACGAACACAACAAGAACACGCGGGATTTACTGGTTCCCAACACCCCAGGGTCAGTACGTCCAAAGCCTAATTATGAGTAGCGTCCGCCCACTAGTGGTCTCCTTACTGGAATTTCCGAAGGTGGAGAAACCTGTCTTACAGTTGAGAGTACAAGCAAAATA
Organism: Boesenbergia rotunda; assembly: GCA_024364735.1. Classification (NCBI taxonomy): domain Eukaryota; kingdom Viridiplantae; phylum Streptophyta; class Magnoliopsida; order Zingiberales; family Zingiberaceae; genus Boesenbergia; species Boesenbergia rotunda. The sequence goes on from JAGFNQ010003123.1 coordinate 88,514, forward strand.
ATGATAAAGAATTACAAGTTATAACTAAATAGAAACCAAAATAGAAGACAACGATTCCGACCAATCTAAAACTCTGAAGCGTCGCACACTTCCTCCTGGAGCCTCCTTGGTTGCAGAGCTTCATCTCAGCACTTTCCCTTTACACATAATGAGTAAGTAGATGTGTAAGTTAATGTCCTGAACAGCTGCACTTGACCCCGTTTTTATAGTACTTACTCCGGTGCCTGAATGGCCTTTCAGGCGCCCTCATTGCGGTCAAAATTTGATTCAAACTGGCATACTCGACACAGAGAAAAGGCTTGCATCCCGGCGCCTAGGAGCTATTCAGGCACCTGGGAACCCTTTCCCTGATTATTGTTTTCTTGCATTTGCTCTCCTATCTTGCCTCCAACTCAGGTTCCTGCAAGACAAACAAACACAAGATAAAACAAATAATCCTGAGCTTTAATGATTGATAGCCAGAGCTGTCTGGTTCTGACTTTGGATTTCAAATGAAATCCGAGGTCGAACTGACGCCTACTGTTCCCTTTCCCGAGGAACGCTTCCTCACCTACTCCACTCTCGAGAAGTTATCTTTTGCCAACCGGGACCTTCGGTTGGACATTTGCTCAACCTCCAAGAATCCGGAACTCAACGACATTCGACCTCAACTCGTCTCGACTCACGTCCGTAATCCCCGCTCTGTAAAGGCTTCTGCTCGGTTCCCCGGATCAAGTCTTCGTGCTCAACACTAAAGGTTAAGACTTCATGCCCAATTCCCCGAGCCAGGACTTCGGTGCCCAACCCTCGGCCAGGACTTCGTGCCTTTATAAGGACTTCTTTGCTAGTCATCTTAATCCTGATTAGACTTCATTCTACCAAACATCAAGTCCTATCTGGCTTAGTCCAAATATGTTTTATTACTCTGCCAAACATCAAGTCATGTTTGGCTTACTCTTGGTCAAACTAACCAACCCTGGGTTCTCTGTCAACCATCAGATCCTGTTTGACTAACCCTTGTTCTCACTGATCAAATATTGTCAAACATATCAGATCTAGGTTTGATCACCCTGCCAAACATCAGGCCCTGTTTGGCTAACCCTTTGGTCAATCTGATCAAGTTTGGGTTTACCCTACTAAACATCAGGTCTTGTTTGGCTTAACCCTTGATCACTTGAACCAGACCTTAGTATATTGTCAAACATCGAAACACTAGAGGTTGACTATTTATGTCTGATGCTTTTTGCACCAACACAATGAAAGCTAATTTATTATATGCATCCAATAAGAATACCTAGACTTCCTTGTCCTTTCCCTGTATTTTATTTGCCTCCTGTTCTTTTTCCATCTCTTTGCTGACTATTATAGTCTTCTCTCTTTATGCCTATGACCATTTTTACCTTTTTTCACATATTTCCCCCACCCGCAACCTGATTTACTTCTCTCCTATTCCTCTTCACACCAGATTGTTTCCCAAGAGAATTCTACATGAACTTTTGTTATGACCTATTTCTTTACACCTGCTAAATATTTTTTTATCCTTATTGTTATACTTTGACTTAATCCTCGCTTTCTTCCTTCTGCCAGGTTGCACAACACTATGGGGTAGTAAAATAGTGCATTCTTCCGAATCTATTGGCTAAAATTCTTTACTTCTACATGGATATATACGTTCTACATAAGTACTTTTTCATGTTTCAAATAAAAAGTATTGCTCACAATATGAATATAGGACCATTTTTTGTACTCATACACTGTAATAGCATGTGAGCAAGGGAGCTTTGATATCTGTAACTCACCACAATCACATTTATGACTCTCTAGGTCAACTATATAGGAGGACTCTGAAGTCACTACCTCCATTTCTGTTCTACTATGTGGATGTATTGCATAGTACCCAATTATTCGCCTCCTAATTTTAATCTCATTCCTAGCAGTTGGCGTCAAACGACCTACAAACTTAGATACTTTCTCCCTACGATTATAAAACTATTATGTAGTTTTCCTACGTATGTTGTTTATCAGTCATGTTATTGGGAGTTCTTGAGTTTCTTTGAACAATGCATTCATACTTTCTACAATATTCATGGTAAGCATTAAATACCTTCTATCAGAAAAATATGCATTTGCCCATTTTGTAGGTTCAACATTTTATAGCCATCTATAAGCGTTTATATGTTTCTCTAACATCCTCTACATAATTTAATCATATTTAAAAATTGTATTTACTCTAGGTGCAGCCCAAAACAATCCTAATGCAGGTCTATCCCTAGTCTCTGTTACCCTATTACAAGATAGGTGATAGCAACATAATCAATGTTGAGCAGTAGGATAAACTTTACTCATTGTAGAAATATTTCACGTTGTCTGTCGAATATTATTGTCATTGTTGATGAATCAACTGTAAGAAATACCTTTAGGTGATTTAGAAACCACTCCCAAGATACCCACACTCAACCTCAACAATTGCAAAGTCAAGTGACATAAGGTTTCCATTACTATCTACTATTGTGGTAATCAATAAAACACCTAGGTATTTGTCACTGTTCAGAAAACTCTCCCACATGCACCAAAGTCCCAGAAACAACATTCGAATTTTTTTTTATCAAAACTTGTTTTTGTAAGTACCCTAGGTAGATTTTGATATGGTCAATCGAGTCAAGTTATATCTTGTTGTGTTTGATCCTTATGCTTAAGTGTATAGGAACTTAAGAGTATAAAAAGTCAAGCAGAAAACGTAACAAATGAGAAGGATGGGACGGGAAGAGAGCTAATGGGCTCTATGCATCCGAGGGACGAGGAGCTACGGAAGAGTACCCTAATAGATAAGAAGGGTGTGCACGACGTCTAACGGATGAGAAGCTAAGAAGGAAATTCATTCGAGGAGAATGTCAGAGTTGGGTTTGGGTGAGGGTGAGTTCTAGAATTGGAGCTACCACAAAAGAGAACTGAGGTACCTCAATTGTGACTGAGGGCGCTCGGATGAACAGTAGCCGAGGCACCCTGGTTCAGAACTAAGGCACCTCAAATAAAAAATTACCATTAGAGAGTCGTTGCTGCCATGGATAAAAATTATTTAACTAAGGCACCTTGAATCACATTTAAGGCGCCTCCAAGACATATCAGCATAATGGTAACTTTCTCTAAAAAGTTATAAATAGCACCATGAAACTAAGAGTAAACAACAACAATTGTAATTCATTGACTGTACTCTTTTTTTAGCGTTCAAAATTTGTAAGAGACTTCTCCACCTTCAATGAAGGAAAATTTTAGTAGAGCTTTCAACCGCCTTAGATTAGCAACATTTTCTATTGCAGCAAGGTAAATATTGAGCCTCTTTCTTTTAGTTTGTTTATGTTTATATTAATTATTTAATTAATTTGTTTATCCTTGCCAAGAAAAAGCGAGAGATTTTCTAACTCTGATTACAGGGCATTCATGCCCCCCTCTCTAGCCGGTTGACCCGGACTGCTTCAGGAGAATTAACTGTCACCTAAAGCAACAAGACAATGACCGGATCTAACATCTATCCACCAAAATTCGAGGAAGAATTCACAGCTTAGAAGAAGAAAATAGAGGTATTTTTCAAAACTGATTTTGAAATTTTGTTGATTATTAAATATGATTTTGAAGCGCCAAAGAATGAGGATGGAGGATAAATTGAAGAATACCGGTAGAAAAAAATAAAAGGAAGATTTCATGGCAAATGGTAAGGTTGAATTCGATCTACTCAATGTACTATTGCCACAAGAAGTCAACCGAACCAGTGCATACGACTCTGCCAAAGAACATTGGGAAAAGTTCTTAGAGCTCCACGAAGGAACATCTAAAACTAAGCTAGCAAGATGAGACCTACTCCGGAATCAACTAACAATCCTTCGAATGGAAAAAGGAGAAATGGTAGCTCAACTACAAAACTAAAGGAATTGATCATCGGACTCAACGACCTAAGAGAAATGGTAATAAATCAGGATTCATTGAGGTAACCCTAAATGCTTTTCTGATAACATTGGAATAGATGTCAATATTCAACTCCTATTATATCTCAAAGGACCTTGAGGTAAGTATCTTAGAAAGTCTATTCTCCACTTTTGAGCTTCACGAATCTAGATGTGTGGGGTTAAGAAAGGATATGAATCAGAACCTAGCACTAAAACCCAAAGTAAATGAATCGGATTCAGACACATTCCTCAACGAAGATCAAGAAGTTTATATGGTAAGGAAGTTCAAAAGGTTTTTTAAATCTAACAAGTTTAAGTAGATGTAGGCTAAGAAAAGTCCGCAAGGTAAAAGGTGTTGGTGCAGGAAGCACCAGATCGAACCTTGTTTTGATATTGACAAAGGATTCAAAGTTAAGGGTTGTTTGGTATCTAACAATGCTGCTTGAGTGTGCAGGAAACCAAGTCCTAACGAAGGGCTGCTAGGCACCTGACGAAGGGTTGTCAGGAAAACAAGTCCTAGCGAAGGGCTGCTAGGCACCTGACGAAGGGCTGCCAGGAAAACAAGTCCTAGCGAAGGGCTGCTAGGCACCTAACGAAGGGCTGTCAGGAAACCAAGTCCTGGCGAAGGGCTGCTGGGCGAAACTCAAGACCTGGCGAAGGGCTGCTGGGCAAAAACCAAGTCCTGGCGAAGGGCTGCTGAGCGAAACTCAAGACCTGGCGAAGGGCTGCTGGGCAAAAGTCCAACTGGAGGATCCGGTTGGCACCAGGTAAACTCTCCCGAGAGGAGTAGGTGAGGACGCGTTCCCCTCCGAGGGAACATTAGGCTTCGGTTCGACCTAGGGCTCCATTTTGGAGACCAAAGTCAGAACCAAGACAGCTGAGGCTATATAAATTAAATTAAATATTTGTTTTATTGTGTTTTGGACTAACCCTGGAAGCAGGACCGAAGGAACGTGTGTCTACAGCTCAGAATGCCTCAAAGGAAAGAGGCAACTGCTGACCAGGGCGCCCGGAGTGTCCCGGGCGCCCCCAAGGTGAACACAAAACACAAAGAAAGCAAATAAACCTCTACAGTACATTCTGAGGGCGCCCCCGCTGTCCCGGGCGCCCCCATGGCAAACCAACTGAAGAGTTAAGCTGCTGCCGCGTCTGCACTGCGCACCCAGGGCGCCCCCGCTGTCCCGGGCGCCCCCAGCGCCCAGGGCGCCCCCAGCGCCCAGGGCGCCCCCAGCCACTCTTACGCAGGAGACTTCAGCGCTGCAGATAAGAGTTGGCCGAGTCAACCAGGGCTCCCCCAGCGTCCAGGGCGCCCCCGTCAAGACCTTATCCCGAGGTTCAAGGGATAAGTCATTGACTGCGCCTTGTGTGGATCTGCTGCCACGTGGGGGGGCGCCCCCGTCGACCAGGGCACCCCCAGGCACTATAAAAAGGGCCCTAGACCCTCCTCTTCAATACACTGCTTTCATTCAACGCATCCAAACGCTCCGACGACCGCGCTCTGCTCCGGAAACTTCCCGACTCAAGAACGAAGCGCCGTCAACCTCCCACTGCACCGAAACTCGATCTACACCGGGAGTTGGTAAAACAAAGTGTATATTTCTATTTACAGTAATTTTGTAATCTCACTCTGTAACCGTTTTGCGCACTATAGAATTGCCCAAAGTAAACGGTCAACGACCGTGGGCCTTGGAGTAGGAGTCGACCCAGGCTCCGAACCAAGTAAATCCTTGGTGTTTGTGTTGTTTGTTTTTATTCCGCCGAGCACTTACTCTTTCTTTTAAATCCAAACATTTTCCGATATTCACCCCCCCCTCTATCGGTCTTTCTCGATCCAACAAGTGGTATCAGAGCAGGGTTATTCAAAGTTGGTGCAACCACCACTTTGAAATTTTTTTTCGGATTTTTTTTCGCTTTATTTTTCAAATAAATAATATCTGTGAGTGTATTTAAAATATCCTTACGCCTTTTCAATTATGAATTCTCATTTTCTCACCATAAGTCAGAATTGATAAAAGAATCAATTTGTGAAAACTTGTCGTAAAATTTTTTTATTATTATTTTAATATTTTTCCTCGAAATTCGTGCTATCTTAATTCGAGAAATTTTTTTTCTTACTTTTTCTTCATTAATCAAAATTGTTAAGGTCAACATTTTCAAAAAAAAAATTTATTATTATTTTACCTCGAAATTCATGCAAACACCTTTTGTGCTTGTTTTTCTCTCTCTCTCGCACTACTAATCCAAGACCAAGTCTTGGTACATCTCTTTTTTTTCCTTGTGTGCAAGATTTATCCTTAATGGCCAATCAAGAATGGAACAGTGTTCGTCCACCTCTATTCTCTGGCGAGAACTTCAGAACCTGGAAAAGTCTAATGGAATCCCACCTGAAGGACAATCTAGATCTCTGGTTGATAATTCAAACAGGGTTCCACCTCCCTACAGAAGATGGACTATCAATTGCATGGGACAAACTGGATGAACCAACCCTCAACCAAATTGAGACTGATGCAAGAGCAACTGCAATTCTTCAATGCGGTCTAACTAACGAACAACTCAAGCTAGTTGGCTCGTTCAACTGTGCTAAAGAAATGTGGGAGAAACTAATCAACCTACACGAAGAGAGCTCCGACATTGAGGTACTTGATGTCCAAGCACAGATAGCCGAATCAGAATCTGAACACGAATCCAGAATCGAAATCGAACCAGTAGAATCAGACGACGAACTGACTAAGACGGTAACTAATTTTGAATCTTTTTCTAAATTAGAATTGAATAATCAAATAGATACTATAATGGTCGAGAAAGGTATAAGTTTTATTGCAGGGAAAACTCCAAGAGAACTGCAAAAGAGGCCTCAACTAGAACCTGAGTCCAACTCAGACTCAGAATCTGACGACAAAGAAAGGTATCCTCAGAAACTTGTCCGTTCCCTCGCGACCACTACAAAATACTGAGGAAACAATCAAGCAAAGGGAAGATGGCTAAAATCAAGGGGGAGACCTCCAAAAGGGAATCAAATGGTAAATTTACAGTATTTAATAATTCATTATTTACTATGAACAACATGATTAATTCATATGAAAATGTAATTCATAACATTGCTTATTGCGAAAATCTAGAATATTATTACCATTTTGAAGTGACTTAAATAATTTTTTATTAAATTGCATGTTTGATTGATTGATTGTTTATTTAATTTCTGCAATTTACCATGCTTAGACTTAGGTTTAGTTAGCTTAAGGACTTAACCAATTACTTGAAATTTGAAAACATAGTATTGGGAGGAGGTGAGATGATAGTACGTTGGGGAAACCAACTCTAATAAGATCAAGTCTACTTGGTCTCTTTAGACTGGTGAAACCAGCCGAAGCTACCGATCCAAGACCCAAGCTAGTTAGACCAGAAAATGACCTAATTTAATTTGAAAATGAAATTTCATTAAAAGGCTTTGTCAAGGAAAGGGTGGATGATCCCATAAGGCTACGGCCAAAGAAGGCCTAGTGCCTCGCCAAGACCTGGAAGCCAATTTCTGAAATTCAAATTCAAATTATCTTTTGTCAAATTCGAATCTAACACAAATTTCAAATAATTATAGATTCTAATCTGTTTTCAAAATTTCTATTTTTCAAACTTATTCTGTTTCAAAAATCACTTAATCAGTGTTCAAAATTTCTGCTTTCTAAACTTATTTTTTTTTCAAATCTGTTTTCAAAATTAAATAACTTTTTTCAAAATAAATGAAAATTCCTTTTCAAAATTAATTTTTACCTTCAAACCTGTCTCACAAGAACTTTTAAGGCTAACTGTTTGAAAACCCTAGATTGGGTGAGACAGGAAAATTAAGTTCAAATTAAAATTTCTTTTATGTTGTGTTTTAATTCAGAGGATAATTCCAACATAGTCAAACCATGATTAACATAGTCAAACCTTAGTCAACTGAGTCAAACATGGTCAAACCTAGTCAACACTAAGGTCTTAGATAAAGTCAGTCTATGTCGGATACAGGGGGAGTTCTTCTTAATGTTTTTTAGATTTCTCAAAATCCTTATGCTTAAAACTTATTTTCATCTCAAAATAAGGCTTTCAAAAGTTGATTCAAAAACCTTAATATATTACTATCGCTTAGGAAAAATTATTATCATTTCAAATTTTTTAAACTGTGTTATTATTCCAAATTGAGGTGTCAAAAATTTATCTCCTTGAAAGTTATCATACTCAGAAGATTGTTCAAAAGTGCTTCTTTTGATCTTGACAAACCCTAAAGACACAGAGGAAAGGTCCACTTCATGATCTTCAAGGACTCCTAGGATGTGTCAAATTAAGGGGGAGTCTAAGTCAAAAGAAAAACTTCAGAAAAAGTTTCTTTTTACTTATGTCTTTGTTAAACAGTTCTTTCTAATCTGACTCAAATCTTAAGACTCAAAGGAAGAGTACTTGTGGTCAACAAGCTTCCCAGGACTGAGTCAAGTTTAGGGGGAGGTCAAAATTAAAGGAATTATTTAATAACATGCTTTATTTCAAACTCTTGCAAAAATCTAAGTTTTTCAAAATACTATTTGTTAGAATTTGTGTGACTTATGAAATTATTTTCGAATAACATTTACTTAGGTTGGAAAATTTCCAGGACACTTAGAAAATGTCCTTGTAGTCAACAAGGTTTTCTAGGATGGTGTCAGACTGGAAAATGAACCAAGTTAAGTAAAACATTGAACCTTCAAAAGTTCACACACTTTTTAGCATATATTTTTAAGTACTATCATTTTTTAAAAAATTTACTTGAGGTTGAAAATTTCCAGGACACTTAGGAAATGTCCTTGTAGTTAACAAGGTTTCCTAGGATTGTGTCAGACTGGAAAAGAAACCTAGTCAAGTGAAATATTTTGTTTTCAAAAAAAAAAAAGTAATAGTTTTCTAAAAGTACGTATGTATTTTAAATCATAATTTATCTCAAAAGTACTTGAAAAATCTTTTCAAAACTCTTTTTCGAATTTTTTTTCAAATACAAAATATTTTTTTGCATAATACTCTTCAAAATAGACTTAATCTGGAAATTTAAGCTTTTGCTATGCTTTTAAGAGTTATACCAAGTATTTTTATGTTTTCAAAACTCATAAGCTCTGATACACAATTTATTCTCAAAACTTCTTTCAAAACATATTTCAAAACACAATTTCTTTTCAAAATCTTTTAAGTACTTAAGTATTTAACGAGTATTTTTTTACTTAATTTTCTCAATCAAGTACTTGACACTTAATTTTCAAATTCTTCTAAAAAGTACTTGCTCCAAAGTTTAAAAACTTGTTAAGCCTGAAAAATCCTTTTCTTGAAAATTTTCTAAGCGTGAAAAATTTCTTGAAAAATTTTCTAAGTAAAGTTTCCTTTTCTAAAAGTTAAAATTTTTTTTGGAAACTTGGAAATTTTGCCTAAGTAAATTTTTTCTGCCTTATAAAAAGTTGTAAATTTTTTTTAAGCCTGAAATTTTTTTCATAATGGTAAATTATCTAAGTGTAAAAAGTTTTGAAAATGCTTTTACTCGATTCTTGAAAAATACTTTGTCAAAAACATAAAGCACTTAGAAAAACTCATAAATCCCTGTTAGATACCTTGTTCACCCATGTTTGTTTTTGATATATGTCAAAGGGGGAGGAAAGGTCAAAGTTAAGAGTTAAGTTAATTATTCAGGGGGAGAATGAGCATGAGAAATTTTTCTCTCTCTCTTTTCACTGTTCAAATTACATTTGGGTTTAGACTGTTACGAATTGATATGTTTTATTAGTCTTAACCTTTATGCTTAAACTGCTATCTTTTTCCTTAACTTTGAATTGTGTTGCCATAATCAAAAAGGGGGAGATTGTTGGTGCAGGAAGCACCAGATCGAACCTTGTTTTGATATTGGCAAAGGATTCAAAGTTAAGGGTTGTTTGGTATCTAACAATGCTGCTTGAGTGTGCAGGAAACCAAGTTCTAGCGAAGGGCTGCTAGGCACCTGACGAAGGGTTGTCAGGAAAATAAGTCCTAGCAAAGGGCTGCTAGGAACCTGACGAAGGGCTGCCAGGAAAACAAGTCCTAGCGAAGGGCTGCTAGGCACCTGGCGAAGGGCTGTCAGGAAACCAAGTCCTGGCGAAGGGCTGCTGGGCGAAACTCAAGACCTGGCGAAGGGCTGCTGGGCAAAAGTCCAACTGGAGGATCCGGTTGGCACCAGGTAAACTCTCCCGAGAGGAGTAGGTGAGGACACGTTCCCCTCCGAGGGAACATTAGGCGTCGGTTCGACCTAGGGCTCCATTTTGGAGACCAAAGTCAGAACCAAGACAGCTGAGGCTGTATAAATTAAATTAAATATTTGTTTTATTGTGTTTTGGACTAACCCTGGAAGTAGGACCAAAGGAACGTGTGTCTGCAGCTCAGAATGCCTCAAAGGAAAGAGGCAACTGCTGACCAGGGCGCCCGGAGTGTCCCGGGCGCCCCCAAGGTGAACACAAAACACAAAGAAAGCAAATAAACCTCGACAGTACATTCTGAGGGCGCCCCCATGGCAAACCAACTGAAGAGTTAAGCTGCTGCCGCATCTGCACTGCGCACCCAGGGCGCCCCCGCTGTCCCGGGCGCCCCCAGCCACTCTTACGCAGGAGACTTCAGCGCTGCGGATAAGAGTTGGCCAAGTCAACCAGGGCTCCCCCAGCGTCCAGGGCGCCCCCGTCAAGACCTTATCCCGAGGTTCAAGGGATAAGTCGTTGACTGCGCCTTGTGTGGATCTGCTGCCACGTGGGGGGGCGCCCCCGTCGACCAGGGCGCCCCCAGGCACTATAAAAAGGGCCCTAGACCCTCCTCTTCAATACACTGCTTTCATTCAACGCATCCAAACGCTCTGACGACCGCGCTCTGCTCCGGAAACTTCCCGACTCAAGAACGAAGCGCCGTCAACCTCCCACTGCACCGAAACTCGATCTGCACCGGGAGTTGGTAAAACAAAGTGTATATTTCTATTTACAGTAATTTTGTAATCTCACTCTGTAACCGTTTTGCGCACTATAGAATTGCCCAAAGTAAACGGTCAACGACCGTGGGCCTTGGAGTAGGAGTCGACCCAGGCTCCGAACCAAGTAAAACCTTGGTGTTTGCGTTGTTTGTTTTTATTCCGCCGCGCACTTACTCTTTCTTTTAAATCCGAACATTTTCCGATATTCACCCCCCCCCCCTCTATCGGTCTTTCTCGATCCAACAAAAGGAAAGTCAAATGCTACAACTATGACTAAGAAGGGCACATCAAGGACAACTGTCCAAAACTAAATAATAAGGAAAAGGATAAAGGGCCAAGACAATCAAAGCACAAAAACCTGAAAGCCACATGGGATGAGTCGTCATTAAAGTCCGAGATCGAGGCATATGCCATACTAGTAATGATGGCTAGTCACCAAGAATCAGATGATGAAGCAATCTCGAAAGAAAGCATCGATGAAGGGGGTGCTACCTCAAAAGATAGAGCAATGAAGAGGAGAATCCAACTTCAAATCTAACATGGTAAGTGAAGTATATCTTCTACCTCCTGATTAGCTTTATCATGGTGTTAAATTAATGACTAGATCATTATGCAAGTTAAAATCTAAGTATGTGAATCTAAAAAGAAGTTGATTAGATCTTAACAATAAGCTAGCAATTGAATGTCCACTAAAACTGTATGATAAACAACAAATAGAAAATGAAAATTTGAAATAACAAATAGAATTGTTGAAAAAGAATCATGCATGCTTAAATATTTCAAATAACCCAAAAAGAAAGAGTGGACATAATGGAGGGCTTAATTGGTATTTGAGAAATCATATGGGTCAAATTACAAAAACGCCAAAAAGTTATATTCCACCAAATGTTTTTGTAAATCTAGTAGGTAGATATTTATTTTGGGTTCTCAAATGTGTTTTAAATTGTTAGATGATCTTTTGGTGCATGTTAGAACTTGGTATTTATTTTGCTAAGATTGAATAAATTGGTTTAAAATTTTATGTTTACCTGAAAATTGCTTTTCGTCATTTTTTTTATTTAATCAATTTTTCTATGATAGCCAATGATGTTATCTACTCACAATATTTTTTTTCAAAATTTACCGACCATTAGACGAATTTTTATGAATCTTTTCTCAAAAATAGAATTTTAAAATACTTCGATGATTATTTTTTAAATATCTATTTTTTCAAAAAAAAATTGTTATTTTTTGATTGTTGAGAAAAATTGGTAAGATTTTTTAAAGTTAAAATCTAATTTTAAAAATTATTTTTCAAAAAATCCTCAATTCTATAATGAAAATCATTTTTTTAATAAAAAAATTATTTTCTCATAAAATTCTTACCGAGTCAGATTAACTATTTTGACACTTTGACAAAAAAGTTGACAATTTTCTAATAGAGAGATAATTTTCTACGAATTTCTATTAAAAAAATAAATTTTAAATATTAGAATTTTTTAGAGATAGATTTTTATGACACAATTTTTGGTGAATAACCATTAGATTGCACATATTCAGAAAAATTAGCAATTGATTTTTTTCAATAAATCTATTTTTTTTAAATAACTATTTTTGTTAAGTATAATTATTTCTATGAAAAAAATTATGTTTTTCATGAAATTTTTTTATTAAAAAATACTTCTTAATTGTGACAAAAATTTTTGATATTTTTGACAAGTATAATAATTTTTTAAATTATTTTATTAAAATCTATGATTTAACCATTTTTTCAAAAACTTTCAAAATCTTAGATAGAGTTTGTACTACCCCTTTAAATTTTCTTAGATTTTTCCCTAACTTTTTACAATTTTTCAACCCTATTTTTGATGTGATCAAAGGGAGAGATGTATGATGATTAAGTTAAGGGGATGTTTATTTCAAAATTTATTCTTTTAACTTATTGCAAAATCCTTTTTATTGTTTTCATAACAATGTTATTTCTTATTTTATTTATCCTAATTTAACTCGGGTTGAAGAACATCAAAAAGGGAAAGATTATAAGTACCCCAGATAGATTTTGATGTGATCAACCTAGTCAAGTTGGGTCTGTAGGGATCTATGGGCAAAAATATTTAAAATTCGCAGTGGAAATAAGATCCCTTGAGCGATCCATGCGAAAGAAAACTCATACAAAGTGAATTTACAAAAAATCCTATCGTATAGGTATACCTTTGGCGCGTGCCCTTCGCTTATCCCGCTTATCTGAGGTATGTCGGATCTCTTACACGTTCAAGTGTCCGTACCTCTATGCGTATCCACACGAATACAATCTTTGCCTCGGAGAGGAACCACCTTAGTTGTGATAGCAACTTGGGATGGTTCACAAAGCACAAGAACCTCCACTACGGAGTTTTAGACAAGGAGGAAGAAAGAAGAAGAGAAGTTCTCACTTAGCCTTTGACAAGAGGGGGTATTTATACTCATCTAATGAATACCAAGGGTCTATGTCCTTTGAGCTCCTCTCATCTTAATGCTAATAAAACCCAATGAATACCAAGCCTTTTGGTATTCCTTGAGACTCTTAATATTCTATTCATCTAATGAATAGAATGCATCTTAGCCTTCCTCTTAAATAATTTTTATTAACCTATTTAATGAATATTATTCATAATTAAGTAGTTGAGTCTAATCTAGATGAGTCTAACTAATATTAGACTCAATCTCATAATCCAATTGGATTCACTTGAGTCTAACTCAATTAATCTAATTCAGATCAAATCTTAGTCAAACTAAGATCAATTAATCTCCGAAGCATCGTGCCCTTAGTGTGTGACCCAATAGGTTCTTGTAACGTTGGCAATGTGTCTAAACCACTTTATACACATAAGTAATGAGCGGCATCTAGCAATGCATCATTGCTACCCAAGTGACGAGAAAGTCGAGATCTGACTTAACCTCCGTGACTATGACAATGTATGACCTTGTCCTTCTATCCTTGATATCTAGATTAACTAATAAGGCATAGACTATGTCATCCTCGATCAATCTTTGTGTTTCTTGATCCTCGAGTGGGCTCACTCAAACAAATGAACTCAATATCTCATATTGACTCATTTGAGCATGGTCATGCATTTTGGTAGTCCTACTCGATCAAGGGGCTCACAGATATCACTCCCGTCATATGGGACGGATAGATCCCATCTACATCACTCACATCCCTCTGCATAATTTATTACATACCCAGTTATCGCCTTTATATTCCACCCTATTATGTATGACGTTTGACGATACCAAAGTACATAACTCCTTATGTATGGAACCGTAGTGACTTCAGGTCTAAGGATTATTCCTACTAATAGTCACATGAGAAAGTTTATGACACTCATATGACAATCTATGAAGCTTTCTAATGGAGGGGCAATTTAATATACATTCTCCAATGTATACCCATGTGCCAACTTGATATCACATATCCATGACTTGTGAGTTCAAGTCATCAGTTGGCCTACATGCTAGCCTCCATGCATTAATATTGTCCTTGAATATTAATGCTTAACTAGAAATGTCTTAGTATAGTGTTCTCTATATCATCTCACTATCGATTCAACCAATCAATATGATGTAGATAAGAACCTACTACCCAAGGACATTATTATACTTAGTTATTTGACACAAATATAAAGTAAGTATAGTAACCAAACATGCCTTTATTAATGATAGAATATGATACAAAAAGTCCCTAGTCAATCATCACATAATTGACTCTAGGGCTCCTACTAACAGGGTCATATTATGTTTGATCCTTGTGTCTAAGTGGTGTAGAAATATAGGAGCACAATAAGTCGAGCGAAAGACACAGCGAGCGAGAAGAATAGCACGGGAATGGGATCGACGGGCTCAGTTCATCTGAGGGATGAAGAGTTGTAGAAGAGTACAACGGTAGACAAGAAGGGCATGTGCGATGTCTGAGAGACGAGAAGCCAAGAAGGAAGCCTGTTTGAAGAGAAGGCCGAAGTTGGATTCGGGCGAACTCAACTTTGGGCAATCAGACAGTCAACCAAGCAAGCGAACTCCAAAATGTTATGACCGAAAGGAATTTAGATATCTCCACAATGGTATGATATTGTCCACTTTGGGTCTAAGCCCTCATGATTTTGCTCTTGGGCTCTCCCAAAAGGCCTCATGCCAATGGAGATATCTTTTTCCTTATAAACCTATCATCTTTTCCATGTGTTTTCGATGTCTATGTGTGCAACCATGCAACCCCAACAATTCCCCCTCAAACAATGGACCACAAGCCCCCCCACTCCAAGCGAAAATCCTTTCCTTTTGATGTCCGATCCTTAACCCACCAGAACTTTCTGCCTCTCTGTCCACCCGACCTACTAGGACTTCACAGCCTAGCCGCAACTAGGACTTTTCTGCCTGGTGTCTGGTCCTCTTGATCAAGACACGGGAGCCCACACATCCTTTATTCAAGGCTTAACCCACATGGTTAGATCTGGATCATGGCTCTAGCTCGTGCTTCTTTCGGCGGTTAGTCCGGTGAAGAGTGACCTGACTCTGATATCAATTGTTAGGACCGAAAGGAATTTAGGTATCTCCACAATTGTATAATATTGTCTACTTTGGACCTAAGCCCTCATGGTTTTTCTCTTGGGCTCTCTCAAAAGGCCTCATGCCAATGGAGATATCTTTTTTTCCTTATAAGCCTATGATATTTCCTATGTGTTTTCGATGTGGGACTATGTTTGCAACCTTATAACCCCAACACAAAAAGGTTAACTCGAAGGTTGACCTTGAAGACCCATGGCGCCTTAGTTATGATTGAGGGCACCTCAAGTGCCAGAATTAAAGCTATCGCAAAAGGGAAATAAGGTGTCTTAGTTGTGACTAGGGACGCCTCAGATGAACAGTAGCTGAGGTGCCTCAAATCAAAATTTATCATTAGAGAGTCGTTATTGTCGTCGATAAAAGTTATCCAACTGAGGCACCCTAGATCACATTGGAGATGCCTCCAAGCCACATTAGCACAATGATAACTTTCTTTAGAAAGCTATAAATAACACCCTGGAGCTAGGAGTAAACAACAACAATTATAATTCATCTTCTGTACTCTTTTCTAAGCATTCAAAGTTTGTAAGATGCTTCTTTGCCTTCAATAAAGGAGAATTTTAGTAGAGCTTTCAACTGCCTTGAATTAGCAACCTTCCCGGTTGTAACAAAGTAAATAACTAAGCCTCTTTCTTTTAGTTTGTTTATGTTTATATTAGTTGTTTAATTAATTTGTTATCCTTCCAAAAAAATGAGAGATTTTCTAACTCAGATTGTAGGCTATTCACCCCCTCTAGCCGACCGGCCTGGACCTACAATATTCAAGGCAACATATGTTTCTGGGTCTCCATATTTTAGCTCCTGTAAAAGCCTAGGGAGGTTATCGTAATCCTTTTCGGAATCATATATCACCTTTATTAGATCTTTTTAATGTGCACTATATGCCTTCCGATATGATATATCTACTATAAATCATCTTTGTCATATCTCGCTGAATATTTCTAGCTTATACAAATTTGCAGACACAAATTACCTTCAATCTGAGTAGTTATTAAAAGAAGTTGTGCATGCAGGATGTCAGTGTTTTCTAAGCAAAGATCACACTGGTGTTCTTCTAAATATTTTGTAGCAGTCAACTCTATTCCTCCCCTTGCAATTATTGATCATGTGTAGTTTACTTCAACACATATTGTAAGTATCCTGGATTAGTTTTGATGTGATCAACCAAGTCAAGTTAGGTCCTGATTGGTTTGATCCTTATGTCTAAGTGTGCAGAAGCTTTGAAGTATAAGAAATCGAGCGGAAGACGTAGCGAGCGAGAAGGGTGACATAGGAAAGGAGCCGACAAGCTCGATGCATTTGAGGGACAAAGAAGCTGCGAAAGAGTATACCAGTGGGCGAAAAGGGTGTGTGCAACGTCCAAGGGATGAAAAGCTAGGGAGAATGCCCGTTCGAGGAGAAGGCCGGAGTTGGGTTTGAGTGAGCGCAAATCTGGATGGTCAAAAATCACCCAAGTAGATGAGTATGAAAGAAAGTCAACTCAGGTGTTGGCATTGACCAAAAGGTCAACTAAGACACCTCAATTGCATCTGGAGGCACCTCAATTGAATAGATGAAGTTTTGCACAATAGCAGAACTAAGGCACCTCAATTGTAACCCAAGGCGCCTTAAGATGGAACAGAGGCGCCTCGGGTCGGAACTGACGCATCTCAAATCAAACATTTATCAATGTTTACCATTGGCTGTAGTGGATAAAATCTATCTAACTAATGCCCTCAAATTACAACTGAGGTTTCTTAATGCCACGTCAGCACAATATTACATCTTGTTTTAGGCTATAAATAGCCCCCCTAGAGCTAGATATATTTCACAACAACTGTAATATATTTTCTTAATTAGTCTATTTCTGAGCTTTCAAAGTTCTGTAAGAGGCTTCTCCGCCTGCAATGAAGGAGTTTTAATATTGAGCTTTTTCAACGTTTTGGATTGTCACCTCACCAGTTGCAACCAAGTAAAATCTTTTTGTCTGAGTCTCTTACTAATTTTTGTATTGTTGTTCATTTTTAAATTAACTACTTAACTAATTGATTATCTTTGCCAAGATATAGCAAAAGATTAAGTTTGAATTTGTAGAGCTATTCACTCCTCCCCCCCCCCCTCCCCTAATCAGCCTGCACAAGACCTACACACATTACTTTAACTCTTATTTTTCTAGAGTACTTTATTTTGTAAATGAATCGGTTCTTCAGAGCATACTCAGCAAATGCATCTTTAAATTATTTTCGGATTGGGAATACTTACACAAGAATAAAAAGTTTTTTTAGTTACTATCATTGAGTGTTGTGAGGAATATGAAAGTTAAAGGATAATACATCTAATTCAAATGAGTGTCCATTATATTATGAAGGGTCAAAAAGATATATCCACAATAGTGTTTGAAATTTAAATAATAAGTTGCTTATTACATATTATATTTTGAAGATTAGCAATACGTTTTAGCAACTACGATTTGTTAGCTATTAAAATGTGTTAATGGTATTTTGAAGATCAACAATACATTGAAGCAGCTACCTAATCTCAAAAGACTAGCAACACATTGTAGAAGCTATGATTTCGTAGCTATCACAATTATAAGTTATAAAATGTTTGTTGGTGCAATCTTGGTTAGGTCAGGGTTGACCTAAGTTGACTAGGCTCGGGTGAACCGATGTCCAATAAGCTTGGTAAGCTTATGTTTGGATGTTTCGATGTTTGATAATTATGTTTGAATGTCGTATGATGTCAAGTGAGTCAAGGTTGACTGGAGACTTGACTAGGCGAAGTCCAGGTGGATCGGAGAGATCGCACGCTGACATGGGAAAAGACCTAGTGGGACTAGGCACACCTAGTGGGACTAGGTGAAGTCCAGGTGGATCGGGGAGATCGTACGCTGGCATGGAAAAGTGAAGTCCAGGTGGATCGGGGAGATCGCACGCTGGCAAGGGAAAGACCTAGTGGGACTAGGCACACCTAGTGGGACTAGGTGAAGTCCAGGTAGATCTGGGAGATCGTACGCTGGCATGAGAAAAGTCCTAATGGGACTAGGCACACCTAGTGGGACTAGGTGGAAGTCCAAGTGGATCGGGGAGATCGCACATTGGCAAGGTGGAAGTCTACCGAGAGACTAGACTTAACTTGAGGGTTAGGCAAACCTGGTGGGGAATCAGGTTAAGTCCTAGTTGGGAACTAGGCAGAAGAAATCCAGGTTGGTCAAAGGGGTTGACCGGACACTTGGTAGGGAACCCTAGACTTGTGAGCACAAGTTAGGTCGGACATAATCGATTGGTCAATCGATTAAGAGAGGTTGTTGCGAGAACAGAAGGTGGCTGAATCGATTGGGCAATCGATTCAGCCTTCCCTTAATCGATTGGTCAATCGATTAAGGTGTCTCTTGATCGATTGGGGTAATCGATCACTGAGGTTTGCGTGAGAGAACAGAGAAGCTCTGAATCGATTGGGCAATCGATTCAGGACACTGGTAATCGATTGGGTAATCGATTCAGAAACCCTAGGCGTCAGGTATAAGGGCTTTCGCGCAGGTTTGAGCCGCAACTCTTCTTCCTTCTTCCACGCCATCTCAAGAGAAGCTTTGGAGTTTAGTGTTGCTGCACTTCCAAAGTTCTAGAGGCGATCACAAGCTTGAAGATAGCAAGGAAAGAAAATAGAGCTTATTCATTGTAAATCTTGTAAGATTTCATTTGTGTTTTGTTATGTAATCTTGTTGTATCTTCTTGTAAGCTTGTAAGAGGTTTCTCCACCTCAAGAAGGAGATCTTTCATAGTGTATGAGAGAGTGAGGAGAGTGGATCCTTGGATTAGTCACCCGGCCGGGGTGGATACCAAGTAAAATCCAAAGTGTTAGCATTGCTTGAAGTCTTCCGCCGCGACAAATCATCTACAAGCAAATCGGAGCTAATCACCCCCCCCCTCTAGCTCGTCTACCGGTCCCAACAAGTGGTATCAGAGCAAGATTGCTCTTCTTTGGACTCATCGCCAAGAGGGCAAGAGCTAGAGGAAGAAGAAGAAGTTGGAAGAAACCCTAATTTCAAGAAGTCATCATCAAGAGGGTTCAACTTCAAAAATGGAGTTTGGCTACGACACCCGGGCACCTCCACCATTCGACAAGGCAAATTTCAATCTTTAGAAGTCAAAGATTGAAAATTACTTCATGATGGAGATAGAGCAATGGTTTGCTCTAATGGAGGGTTTTGAAGCTCCAACAAGCACCAAAGGTAAGCTCCTCAAGAAAAGCAAATGGAATGAGGAGCAAATCAAGAAATGCGAGGCCAACGATAAAGTGACCAAGTTATTGGTCAATCTATTGCCAAGCACCATCTTGGACAAAATTGGGAAATTTCAAGATGCCAAAGAGCTTTGGAGCAAATTGGCAAGGCTTCATGAAGATCCCTCCACTGTACAAATTCAAGACAAATCCAAAGAGGGAGATTCATTAGAGGAAGAAGATTCGGAAGTTGAGAGGTGCTCAACATCCGAAGATGAAGCTCAAGAAGCCTCCACTTCAAGGGTTGAAGAGGAGCAAAATTTGACATTGACGCCGGAACAAGAAGAGGTTTCAACATCATTTTCCAATGTCAATGAAGAGGAAGAGTCATGTGACACCCCTACAAGCAAAGGTATAAATATTTCAATTTGTAAAAATAAAGATCATATCATTTGCTTTGAGTGTAGGGAAAAAGGGCACTATAAGAGTAAGTGCCCCAAATTGGTCAAGAAGAAGGTGCAAGTTGCACCCAAGACCAAGGAGAAGCCAAAGGAGGTCGGCCCCGTGGTAAAGAAGGATAAGAAGCACATTGTGTGCTTCACATGCAAACAAAAGGGACATTATCGGAATCAATGTCCAAAGGAGAAGGATCCGACCAAGGCAAAAAGGAGGAGCTCAAATCAAGGGGGAGCCTCCAAGAACAAGACTAAGGTACCGTTAGGTAATGGTACTTATTTAAATCATGATAATACGCATGCTAGAAATAATTTTATCATTTTAATGCTATTTATCATGAAAATAGGAGGCATGAAAAACCTAAGGAAAACTATAGAGCTTTCCATGCTAGGTCTACCACATCTAAGGATAGGGAAGAGTTTAGATCATTTAAGGGTAGACCTACCCAAAACAAGGACAAAAGGAAAAAATCACTAAGGCAATCCTAGAAGACCAAGTCTTAATGAGGTAATGGTTGAAAATCAAGTTTTGAGGTCAAAACTTGATAAATTGGAAAAATCCCTTAAGAAAATAGAAAATCTATTTAAGGGGTCAAAAATTCAAAACCAAGATATAGGAAATCAAGGACCCTCTAGGAGTAAGAAAGGTTTGGGATACAAACCTAAAACCAAGGATGATGGTCCATCCTATCATAGAGTCCCATATAGGTATGGAACTCAATCTAGGGCAAGAAGTCAAGTCAAGGCCACAAGGGAAGCCATCCCTAGAGTTGACCAAGACAAGACTAACATGACTAAGGCTTCGGAGAAGCCTAGAAAAGTCATTAGGAATGTATCAAGGGAAGTTATCCCTAGTGAATACCTAGAACATCCAAGAAGCACCAATAGGTTTTGGGTTCCTAAGAGTGTGTTTGCCACACCCTAGATAGGTCTAGGGAGTGTCAACTCAAATTGGAAGGGTAGTTAACCTAACCTTGATAAAGTTGACACTTTGGGGCATTTTCAAGGAGTTACTACCCTTGAAAATGAAGAAGTCATTTGTTTACTCTAGGAGGAGTAAAATTTGTGCCAAACTATATTTTTGAAAGATTGAACTCAATAAAGTTGGCACAACTAGGCTAGAATCCAAAGATAGGCCAAGTTGGGGAGTTTCGGCATTATCTTGGAAATTAGGGGCAAAGTTAGGATTATCAATGGCTTAGTGATGAGTTATTGATACTTAGATAGGAAATCTAGGTATTTTCTTTTGTGCTACTATGCCATGTTTTGTATGCCCTATTACATGCCATGACATCATAATCTATCATTCATATTTTATCATGAAAATATTATATGTCATGTCATACATGCATCATCTAGTTATAATATTGTTTAAATTCTCATATGATGTATGTCATAGTCATTATCATGCATTAATTTAAATTATCATTGAAATCAAGGACATTTGCATTAATTGACATTCTAGGTGAATGATCAAAGTTTATAATGCCAAGGTAGAAATGCATGAACACTTAGTTTAGGGAGAACATGACTTTCACATCTCACTAAGACCATAAGTTGACTTGTGTGTATTTTTGAGACACATTAGAAACAAGTGAGATGTTAGGGTGATGAACAAAACTCAAGGTGGTGATTTGTA
The DNA here is from genome assembly GCA_024364735.1 of Boesenbergia rotunda. NCBI lineage: Eukaryota > Viridiplantae > Streptophyta > Magnoliopsida > Zingiberales > Zingiberaceae > Boesenbergia > Boesenbergia rotunda. Next base: position 110,279 of record JAGFNQ010003123.1, read on the forward strand.
TGCATCCTATTGAGTTGTAGGTTCATCAAAATATGAATGCAAATGAACTACAATCATTGGGAAAGCTAATGTATAAGTCATGTGCATTTAGCCCAAGGAACATGGTTGGAAATTGTTTTTGAAATCTATTTCAAAACTATATTGGAAAACCTTGGTGAAGACTATCTTTTGATAGATCTCATCATTGATGAATTAGATACAAAATAGAGTGAAACATTGAAATATTTCAATGGTTTTCATTTTTGTGTCAATCTTTGAAAAAGGGAGCTATTTTCATGTAAAATTATTTTTCCTTGATAGTATATGTTATAAATAATGTCTACACAAAATTTTAGGATTTTTCAAATTTTATAGAATTATTTAGGAGTTTCTGAAATTCAATCTGAAATTGTATTCAGAAATCAGAAACTCCCAATCGATCAGGTGATCAATTGGGGCAGTAGCCAATCGATTGGTCGATCCTTTTGCGAGCACAGAAGCTCGCATAATCGATCCATTGATTGATTACAGTCTGCATTAATCGATCAGTTGATCGATTAAGGCACAGCGTAATCGATTGGTTTCCAACACCAATCGATTGGTAAGACTGAAACTGTCTGATTTTAGTCTGATAACCCATTTTTTAGTAACCTAACAATCCCTAGACCCTTGAATTACTTTCATAAGTATATTTGGGTAAATTTCATTGTGAAATTAAAAGAGGGATAGTTTTGGTAAAAAATTATAGGGTTAAGGAGAGGTTTTTTATTCAAGTTTTGAATCTCGAAATCTCATAACATCGAGTTGAGATTTCCTAAAGTTTTAGGAACTCAAAAATCATTGTTGGTGCAATGATGGAGGGTTAGAGTATGTTTTGAGGGGGAGGTCTTCCTTAAAAGTATGAGTTTGAATTTTTATTTTTGGGATAAGTGAAAGAATGAAGATTGGAAATCTTCATTATGGTGTATGCTCAAGGATGAGCATAGGTTCAAATGGAAGGTATGGGACTTTCATTGAGCAAGCCTTTAACCATATAGACTCTCGGGGAGAGTTTTTGATGTATGTTAAAGGGGGAGAAATTGAAAGGCTAATGGGGATTAGTCTTTCTCAAACATATTGTCAAACATCAAAAAGGGGGAGATTGTTGGTGCAATCTTGGTTATGTCAGGGTTGACCTAGGTTGACTAGGCTCGAGTGAGTCGATGTCCAATAAGCTTGGTAAACTTATGTTTGGATGTTTCGATGTTTGATAATTATGTTTGAATGTCGTATGATGTCAAGTGGGTCAAGGTTGACTGGAGACTTGACTAGGCGAAGTCCAGGTGGATCGGGGAGATCGCACGCTGGTATGGGAAAAGACCTAGTGGGACTAGGCACACCTAGTGGGACTAGGTGAAGTCCAGGTGGATCGGGGAGATCGTACGCTGGCATGGAAAAGTGAAGTCCAGGTGGATCGGGGAGATCGCACGCTGACAAGGGAAAGACCTAGTGGGACTAGGAACACCTAATAGGACTAGGTGAAGTCTAGATGGATCGGGGAGATCGTACGCTGACATGAGAAAAGTCCTAGTGGGACTAGGCACACCTAGTGGGACTAGGTGGAAGTCCAAGTGGATCGGGGAGATCGCACGTTGGCAGTGTGAAAGTCTACCGAGAGACTAGACCTAACTTGAGGGTTAGGCAAACCTGGTGGGGAATCAGGTTAAGTCCTAGTTGGGAACTAGGTAGAAGAAATCCAGGTTGGTCAAAGGAGTTGACCGGACACTTGGTAGGGAACCCTAGACTTGTGAGCACAAGTTAGGTCGGACTTAATCGATTGGTCAATCGATTAAGAGAGGTTGTTGCGAGAACAGAAGGTGGCTAAATCGATTGGGCAATCGATTCAGCCTTCCCTTAATCGATTAGTCAATCGATTAAGGTGTCTCTTGATCGATTGGGGTAATCGATCACTGAGGTTTACGCGAGAGAACAGAGAAGCTCTGAATCAATTGGGCAATCGATTCAAGACACTGGTAATTGATTGGGTAATCGATTATGGTTCGAAAACTAGACGTTGAACGGCTAAGTGTGACATGGTAATCGATTGGGTAATCGATTCATAAACCCTAGGCGTCGGGTATAAGGGCTTTCGCGCAAGTTTGAACCGTAACTCTTCTTCCTTCTTCCACGTCATCTCAAGAGAAGCTTTGGGGCTTAGTGTTGCTGCACTTCCAAAGTTCTAGAGGCAATCACAAGCTTGAAGATAGTAAGGAAAGCAAATAGAGCTTATTCATTGTAAATCTTGTAAGATTTCATTTGTGTTTTGCTTTGTAATCTTGTTGTATCTTCTTGTAAGCTTGTAAGAGGTTTCTCCACCTCAAGAAGGAGATCTTTCATAGTATATGAGAGAGTGAGGAGAGTGGATCCTTGGATTAGTCACCCGGCCGGGGTGGATATCATGTAAATTCCAAAGTGTTAGCATTGCTTGAAGTCTTCCGCCGCGACAAATCATCTACAAGCAAATCGGAGCTAATCACCCCCCCCCTCTAGCTCGTCTACCGGTCCCAACAATGTTGAGGGGTCATAACTTTTTATTCGGTTTAGAATACAAGATACATAATATATCAAATCGAAGCTTGTTTAAAGATTTTTGATTTAATGTATTGTGTGTTTCATGGTTAAATCTTACTCAGCAAGTGCATCTTTAAATTATTTTGTTTTTGGTTGAGAATATCTACACAAGATGCAAAAGATTTTGTAGTCACTAATACTCCCATTGAATTGTTATAGTGAGCAATATGAAAGCTATAGTCAATTACATAGTTGTTGTTGGTTTCCAAAATCAACAACATACTCAAAAATCATCAACATTTAGTTGTTATTTTCTGAAAATCAACAATAATGTATTGCTAATTTCGGAAATCATCAACATTGTGTTGCTGAAAATCAGTAAAGCAATGTTATTAATTTATCAAAAATCAACAATAAAAATTAGTAACAACATTGTGTTGTTGATTTCGGAACCAACAACATTTTGTTGTTGATTTTTTGAATCAGCAGCATAGTAAAAAATCGTGGTTCAATAATTTTTCAGATGAACAATAAAATGAAACAGAGACATGTATAAAGGAATATAATGACTACATTATTTGGACATTTCTAAAATCACATATGTGATCGAGGAAAATGTATATTCACCTAAGTTATTAAGTAAATTGTTGAAACCTTACCAACATAAAAATCATCTCTCCCGTCTGGTTCTTACATTTACAATTCAATCATTTTTGAGTTCATTACATACTCATCTTTAGCTAATGAAAATACATCTTCAAGTTCACTATACTGAATCATTATAACTTCTGATTCTATTGAAAAGTTCATATCATTCCCTATAAATTCATCCATGTAGAAATCTTTTTCATCTATGCAGAAATCTCTTTCAATTTCTATTTCTATTCTAATGTCATTTTTTCTTGTTCAGTCCTCGTATCTTTAAACAATTCTTCCAAACAACTCTAGCCTATAACATCGTCAATACTAACAGCTTCTTCTCTCAAATTGTATATACAATTTGTACTCTTTCCAATACTCACCACAACACTAACAGAAGTGGAAGATGGCAACTTCATTTTTTAAATCAATCGATTTCATCTTACGTGACACAACTTCATCAGAAAATGTATCCTTGCATTGATGCAACCATAAATAACAATCACTTCTAATAAATATGTGAATATTTCTATATCACACTAGCCAAGTGAAGGAAGACAATGGATCATCACATGTTCCTAATTTTCTAGTTACCGATTTCAAATTTTAAAATTTCGCATACAAGCAACTTTAATCTCATAACCACACTTTTTATGTATTAATTTAGGATATTTTGAATTGAACTCTCAAGAGTATAAGGGAAGTGATGGTGTGTCCACAATGCATAGAAACGTCGTCAAGTAATAAAATATCGATCCACAGAAAATATTGATTATGCACTAGTCGATTATGCAACTTGAGAGCTTGCTAATGAAAGGGGAAGAGAGAAGAAGAGAGAGGGAGAGAGAGAGAGATGTTAGGATCGCGACGTCAAGCTAGAGAGGGGGTGAATAGCTTCTTTTGACTTTGTCCACAAAGATTGTTAGCTAAACACAAACAAAATAAATGAAAATAGTAAAAACAATACTAATCCCCTGATTTTACTTGGTATCCACCTCAAAGAGGTGACTAATCCAAGGATCCACACACCACACGCGAGCTCCACTATGAATGCCTCCTTCAAGGTGGAGAAACCTTCACAAGGTTAACCTCTTCCTCTTTACAAATTAGAAATGAGAATGAGAGGAAGAGAAAGAGATTTTGAGCACAAACAGTAAGATTTTACCCTCAAGAATCGTACCTTTGACCTGCTCAAAAGCCTCCCTTTAAATAGGTAAAGGACAACTCCTCAAGTTGTCCAGCCCGATACCAGTCGACTGCCCCCAGGACAGTCGACTGATCCCACCACAGCAGCTAGCCAACGGCTAGTTTTTCGGGTTGATTAGTCGACTGATCCTGGACCAGTCGACTGATCTTTCTGTGAGTTCGAGTTCCCTGCTGGCAGTCGACTGATTCATTCCCAGTCGACTGCCAACTTATATATTCACTCTCCCTCACTCCGAAGACCCTCCTTTACGTATGCCTTTAAGTTCACTCCCTTGGCTCGCCCCTTGAAGTCCTCTTCCACCAGCTGTCGTCCCTCAGATGCGCACGCAAGCCCTCGGCTTGCCTCCATGTCATCCTTCACGTATGCCTTTTGAAGTTCACTTCCCCAGCTTGCCCTTGGAGTCATCTTCCCTCGGCTCTCATCTCTCGGATGTGTCCTCCATGTGTGACTCACCAAGTCTTTCAAGACTTATCCACACATATTAAAACAACATAACATCCTAACTTAACCATATTGACACACACACATCAAAACCATGATCTTCCCGATCACACTTGGGTCGATTGCCCCAAGAGAGAGTTGATCTTTTGGGGAAGGGTTGTATGGGTGATATCTAAGATTTCGGTTTCACTACAATGCTAGTTGATGCCCTATCAATTGTTCATATCTCAATCTCCATGTCTATATTCTTATAGAGATTCTAACAATGTCCTGGGGTTAACTCTGTAGAAGTGCACCGGAGTGCTTCCCCCTTGGGCATCCAATACCATTAAGTAGAGTCAGTAGCCTAGAGAGTCTGATTAAAGGTAACTCTTTGTCACTAAGAGCTCCCGGTCATACGTCTGTAGATTACGCTAAGTATTTCCTAACACGGGACAGGAAGAAACCCATTAAGTGTTGAGGCAATCAGCCCTTAAATGATTGGAAGATCATGGTTTTGATGTGTGTGGTTAAATATGTTTAAAGTTAGAGTGTTATATTGTATTTGATGTGTGTGATTGAGTTTGCAGGACTTGGAGAATCAGCATGGTGGACATATCCGAGGGACGAGAGCCGAGGGAGGAGAGCTCCAAGGGCAAGCCGGGAAGTGGACTTCAATGGCACACGTGAAGGGTGGCATGGAGGCAAGCCAAGGGAAGGCTTGCGTGCGCATCCGAGGGACGATAGCCAGAGGAAGAGGACTTCAAGGGGCGAGCCAAGGGAGCAGACCTGAAGGCACACGCGAAGGAGAAGGTCCGGAGTGGCTGGAGCTGAGCTGTGAGGCAGGGCAATCGACTGGTATACCCCGAAAACTAGCCGTTGGCTAGCAATTAATCTAGGCCAGTCGACTTCCCCTGGGGCAGTCGATTGGTGCGGGGTTGGACAGACTGTGAGTCTGTCCTTTTCACCTATAAAAGGAGCACCTTTTTGCACGTGCACGGTACGGTTCCGTACAGCGTCGAAGTGTTGCTCGTCTGAAGAGCTTTTCATACTTCCTCTCTTATATTTCTTTATTCTGTAAAGAGGAAGATCAACTGTAAAGGTTTCTCCACCTCAAGGAGAATTTTCCATAGTGAAAGTGGTGCTCGCGGTGTGGATCCTTGGATTAGTCACCCATCTGGGTGGATACCAAGTAAAAATATTTTTGTTAGCATTGTTTTGATTTCCTTTGCATATTATTTCCACTGCGCTAACAATTCTGTAGAGATTAAAGTAAAAAAAAATGCATTCACCCCCCCCCCTCTGCACGCCAGAACTGATCCTTCGGTTGGTATCAGAGCCGGTGTGTTTCGGAAGAACTAACCGTCAACCGGAACAAATTTTATGGCGTTTCAAGAGGGATACTCCAACGCACGACCACCGTTCTTCGACGGGAATGACTTCGCTTACTAGAAAGGTAGGATGCAATACTATCTTATGAATGATATTGAAAACTAGATCAGTGTTGCAGATGGCTTCGAGGCGCCCGTCGATGAAAGAGGGGAACCAACACCGATGAGATCTTGGTCAAAGGAGGTGATGAAGAGGGTGCAATCCAATGCCAAGGCCACCACCACACTGCAATGCGGGCTCTCGAAGGAGCAACTGAACAAGGTGGGACCGTTCAAGAGCACCAAGGAACTGTGGGACAAGTTGGTAGAACTGAACGAGGGGTCAAACGAGTCCAGAAGAGCCAAGAAGGACTTGCTAGTGGCCCAACTACAATCCCTATCCATGAAGAGCAACGAGATCGTCAGCCAGCTACATGGAAGGGCAAAGGAAGTGATAAATGAGCTCCATGTGATTGGAGAGAAGATCGAGAATCGGGACATCGTCAGGTATGTTTTATAAGCCTTCCCGAGAACCACCTTGTGGGCATCCATGGTTGATGCATACAAGGTATCGAGGGATTTGTCAATTGTTAAATTAGACGACCTTTTCTGTGAATTTGAGCTACACAAACAAGCTAATGTCTCGGCAAAAGAGAAAGGTATTACCTTTGTTGCAGAAAAGAAGAAGAGGAAGGAGAAGAAGAAAGTGATCTACTCCTCATCATCAGACTCAGAAGAATCCAGTGCCTCCTTGGATAACGATCAAGAGGCGTTCATGGTAAGAAAATTTCGTAGAGCCTTCAAAAGTTTATCTAACAAGTCGTATGCTAGGAAAGGGTCCAAAGGTAAAGGTAAGACCAAGGACATCATATGCTACAACTGCCACCAAGAGGGACACATGAAGAACGAGTGCCCCCAATTGAAGAAAAGAGATTACAAGAAGGAGGAGAAAAAGAAGAGTGAAAAGAAGAAATCAAAGGGGAAGGAGAAGGGTGCCACCAACCTAAAAGCGACATGGGATGATCCATCATCCTCAGAGGAAGAAGAAGAGCAAGTCTCTCACTTTGCTCTTATGGCACAAGATCACTCAGACTTATCAGACGATGAACGAAGCTCAAGTAGTGTAGATGAGAGCTCTTCCACTTCATCATCAGAGTTAGAAGCTTCGGTAAGTGAGGTATACCACTTACCCTCCTCTACTTTAGTAAAGATAATTTCTAGCACTAATGATCTAAAAGAAGAAATTGTCATGCTTAGAGTAGAATCCACTAAACTTAAGGAATTGCATGCTAGTTCTACTTCTTCACATGCTTTACATCTTGAAACTGAAAATAGGGAACTAAGAAAACAAGTAGATGACCTCACAAATGCCCTTAGGAAATTCCAAGTAGGGGTCTAGTAACCTAGACATGATTATCAACAGTCAAAGGGTTGTGTATAATAAGGTCGGGTTAGGTTATAGGCCTAAGACAAAGGAAGTAGCCTTTGTCTCACTTACCGGTAGGATTGGTGCATCTAGGAGACTAGGGGCTAGGGGAAACACCAAGAAGGCATGGGTACCTAAGAGATTTCTAAATGATGCTTATGGATCAAAGATATGGGTGCCAAAAGAGTATGTTTTCCATGTTGTTTAGGTAAAGGTGAAGGAGGCCTCAACTATGTGGATAGTAGATAGTGGATGCTCAAGATACATGAACGGGGATGTGAGCAAATTCACCACTATTAGCTACTTAAGAGAAGGGACGGTCTTCTTTGGGAATAGTGGAAAGTTGAAAATCATTGGTAGGGGCACAATTGAGGTATCTTCCACCATTTCCATACATAAGGTACTTCTAATCAAAGATATGAAGTTCAATTTATTAAGTGTGAGTCAATTATGTGATGCCGGTTTTAGAGTTGAATTTCATGCTGTAACGTCCGAAAATTCTCAAACCTAATTTTAGAAATATCCTAGAATTAATTATGAATTTATGGATATTTTTATTGAATTTTTCCATGGACAAATAAAGCAAAAATGAATAACAATAGAATGCGTAGTAAAAAAATTTAAGTGAGGTTTGAACCCTGGACCTGTAACATGAGAAGAGAATAGACTTACCAATTGGGCTAATCTATTTTCATTAAAATAAATTAGAGGAAAATATAGATAAGGTAAAGTTAGTTAAATTTTTCCATAAGTATAAAAGGGAAACTTAGGGTTTTTATATTCATTCTTTTCCCTCACATCTTCTCACCGCCGACTCCCTCTCACGATTTTTCTTCCTTCTCTCCTCTTCTCTTGCCGCCCAAGACAAAGGGGAAGCAAAGGGAAGGTCTCAAGAGGCCCTATTCTCTATAGGGACCCTCGTAGACGCGAGGAGAACGCCAAGAAGCAAGAAGAACGTTGTAGTTCGACGTTCCCTCAGGAATTTCAGATTTTTATTCGTAAGAAAACTTAGCGCAGGATGTAAGTACCCCTCACCTGCAGTATAAGTAGTTTCGATTGATCGTTCGTATGCTTTATTTCCTTGTATGTATATTTTACGATTAGACATCATAAATTATGAACAAGCATGTTGTATTACCCTTCAGTTTTGGGTCAAGGAGCACGTTAGGTGTTTGTTAAAATGTTCAGTTCAGTTAATGATATAGAAAACATTAAAGAATAGAAATTCTTGCTTTAGTTTATGATTGGGACCAAGGTCCAACGGGATGGGCTCCTAGTCGCCCCTAGGTTTAGATAACCTAGTAAAAGCAAGAATCAGAAAAGGAAAGAAAAGTATAAAGGACAATTTTATTTTCAGTTGGCATTGTACCGGACTCCGGTCCAGGGATAAGCTCCAAGTTGCCTCTAGGTTTAGATAACCTAGTATGGGATGGGCTCCTAGTTGCCCCTAGGTTTAGATAACCTAGTAGAACCCTAATGGATTCGGGATTTGCTACCTCGGGTTTATTAGAGATGCGAGCACAGTTGGTACATTGCGGGGCCCACAGTAGTTGATTATTACTTTCACCTACTATATGTATTTAGTTTTCAGAAATTCATTTTAGCATGTGGTGAATTTAATAATTAGTTTTATGTTAGTTGGTTTCAGTTCAGATATGTATGTCATGCTATAGCGTAGTTTTCAGCTTCAGTTCAGTATATGTCATGTCTCAGTTATTTGTCATGACATTTTATGACATGTATTTTAGCATGAGCATAACATGATTGTTGATGAACATGAGCGTGTATTTGCGTATCATGTTTCGAAAAGCATAATCCGAGATTTTATAGTTTTGTGAGGCTAGATGGTACTTACTAAGCTTTATGCTTATTAGTTTGCATTTCCTTATACTGCAGATATAGGTAATGGAAAGCACTAGTAGCGGAGGCGGCGGGCTTGATGCAAAGTGTGTGTGATGGTGGAGTTGGAATAAAAGTCTTCGGAACTTGCAAAGCATAGAAATAATCATTTTTATGCTTCTTTAGTTATTCCGCAATATATTATGTGAACCATGTATGAACTTAATTAGACTTGTATTCGTGTGCCTAGTATGCTTGAAGTAGTTT
>JAGFNQ010003123.1:132180-232371 GCA_024364735.1 Boesenbergia rotunda
AAGAAGTACTTCAAACTCTGATAGTCTGTGAAGATTCTGCACTGCACTCCATACAGGTAATGTCGCCAGAGCTTCAGTGCGAAGACCACAGCTGCTAGCTCAAGGTCATGAGTAGGGTAATTCTTCTCAAAATCCTTGAGCTGTCTGGAGGCATATGCTATTACTTTACCGTCTTGCAAGAGGACAGCTCCAAGGCCCATCTTGGATGCATCACTGTAGATGTCGAAGGCCTTGTCACTCTCTGGAACCGTCAGGATGGGAGCACTGGTCAGTCTCTTCTTCAGCTCTAGAAAACTGTGCTCGCATTTATCTGACCATTCAAACTTCTTGTTCTTTCTGGTCAAGGCTGTGAGTGGAGAGGCTATTCTGGAAAAGTTCCCCACAAATTTTCTGTAATATCCTGCCAGGCCTAAGAAGCTTCTGATTTCACTGGCATTCTTGGGTCTACACTAGTTGCTGACTGCTTCTATCTTGGCTGGATCAACTTGAATGCCTTCTTTGGATACAATGTGACCTAGGAAGGTCACCTGATCTAGCCAAAACTCACACTTTGAGAATTTTGCATAGAGCTTCTCCTGCTGAAGGATCTGCAGCACTATCCTCAAGTGTGTAGCATGGTCCTCTGGAGTCTGTGAGTATATGAGAATATCATCAATAAATACAATGACAAATTTATCTAGATACTCCCTGCAGATGTGGTTCATCAGCTCCGTGAAGACTGCTGGAGCATTGGTTACTCCAAAAGGCATCACTACAAATTCGTAGTGGCCGTATCTTGTCCTGAAGGCCGTCCTGGGGATGTCACTTTCTTTAACCTTTAGCTGATGATACCCAGATCGCAGGTCTATCTTCGAGAACACTGTAGCCCCTTTGAGCTGATCAAATAAGTCATCTATTCTAGGAAGGGGGTACTTGTTCTTGATGGTTACCTTGTTCAGAGCTCTGTAGTCTATGCACAGACGCATAGACCCATCCTTCTTCTTGACGAAAAGTACAAGAGCTCCCCAGGGTGAATGACTCGGGCGGATGAAGCCCTTGTCTAGTAGCTCTTGTAATTGTTCTTGTAATTCTTTCAGTTCTGCTGGTGCCATGCGATAAGGTGCCTTCGAAATTGGGTTGGTTCCTGGGGCCAACTCAATTTCAAACTCAATTTCCCGATTGGGAAGGAGTCCTGGTAACTCTTCAGGAAACACCTCAGGATAGTCACAGACTACCCTCACTTCTTCTCTCTTCAATCCTTCTCCTTGACTTGCATCCACTATATGAGCTAGAAAACCAGGGCACCCCTTCTCTAACATCCTCTGAGCTTGTAAGGTAGATAGGAACCTATTTATCTTTCTCCTTGGGTCTCCAATAAACTCAAATGAAGGTTCTGCTTCCGGTGTGAACTTGACTTTTCTCTTGCGGCAGTCTATAGAAGCATTATACTTGCTCAAGAAGTCCATTCCTAAAATGACATCGTAATCCTTCATTTCAAGGACTACCAAGTCACTGTAGAGCTCTCGGTTGGAAATCTAGATTGATACTGCCCTTAGCCTCTCAGTAGAGGCCATCACTTCCCCTGACGGTAAGGTTGTTAAGAACTTCCTCGTTCAACCTTCCTGGTGGCCTTTATACTGTTTAAGTAGTGCTCAGTGATCAAAGCACTACTTATTAGTTCTTCGGAGGTTTGCAGCCTCTTAACACCGCTAGCCCCCTTTAACGCTATCTCAGGCCTTAACATCTTGAGCATTAGCCTAACTATCTCTTTTTCTGTGCTAACTAGCTCTGGGCACAGATGAGCTAACCGCTTAAACATCTTCACTGCTTCATCCACGGATAGTTCTCCTTGTCTGAACTCCGTGAATTCATCATAATGCTTGTTGGTTACTTGCATGTGAAAGTACTCTTCGAAGAACTCAGTCTCGAAGTCAGCCCATGTCATCTGGCTGACATTTCTCTTGGCCTTGACTCTCTTCCACTATATTCTAGCATCTCCCGTAAGGCAGAAAGATGCACACTTTATCTTCTCTACCTCATGCCAGTCCAGTAGCCCTACTATTCTTTCCAACGTTTTGAACCATGCTTAAGCATCCCATGGTTTGCTTGTGCCTGGGAAGTTCCCTGGCTTCAGTTTCTTCTACTGAATGAGGTATGCTTCTTGCCTTACTCTCCCGAGCCGCCACCTCTAAGAGATTTGGTGGTGGTACTGACTCTGTTACCTCTTGCCCTCTAGGAACTTGCTCCTCGTTTTGGGCCTTTCTAGGGCGTCCTCAAATGTATAACTTAACACTTAACGGTAATGTTCTCAAACTTGCTTTAGGATACAACAAGACCTTGGTCTTGATTCTTATCTCATTTCTTAGTCCTAGAATTCGTTCTAGGGCTTAGTAAGACCTTGGTCTTACTCAAAACTTTTATCAAGCACCTTGCGTGCCATAATCCCAAAACTTACTTTTGGGAAAATCAAGTAAGTACTTAAGCATTTCTCTAATATCCATTCTAGGGATTAAACATGATTCCGTGATACTAAGGTATTAAACATGCTTCCTTGTTCTATGCACATATGAGTAGTACCTAAGCATTTCTCTATACTGTAATTAAATAAAGGAGCAATAGAAAAACTGAAACTTAAAACTTTCTTACTTGAAGACGGCAAGGTTGATGTTGATGTGTGTGTGATACTGGAGAATGGGAACTGCTCTGATACCACCTGTAGCGACCCGCCTTCTCTCTACCTTAGACGGATCGTTACTTTATCTACTTCTTGACTCTAATGCACGACTAGAAATGCGGAACTTCTTTTTTTTTTTCAAATCCATCTAAGGATGATATTCTAACTTTAATAGTCATGCATGATACAATGGAAACTTCCTTTCTCTAAAACTTTTCTGCACTGGTACCAGTCGACTGCTACCTAACCAGTCGACTGGGATTGGCCACAGAAAGTTTCTGGGCGCGGCACCAGTCGACTGGCCTCTTGGCAGTCGACTGGTGCATCGAACAGAATCTACTGTTCGATAGGGCAGTCGACTGATACTGAACCAGTCGACTGGCACGCCTGAAAAATTGTATTTCAGATTCGAAACCTTGTTCTAAAAGTCCACCAAACTTATAGTTTCAAGCCATACAAAGACACAACACCATTTCTACACTCTATACTAGTTTCCTAAACATTTAGCCAATCAAAACAACTTCATAAACTCGAAATTAGAACTTTTGCGGAAGAAATTAAGTTATGGAAATCTATATGAAGTTTAAACTAGAGTTTTGTACCAAACTTAACTCCTATGCATTCATAATACCAAAATACATGTTCTACACCTTACTAAAGCATTTTGGAATGTAATGCAACTTTTCTAGGCATATTTCTAGCAATAAAAACTTGATTCAAAGGGAACTCACAATATCTTGGCACATGCATCAAATAGCTCCATCAAGTATCAATACTCAAAACTACTCACACTTATATTCATCCAATGCAATCATAAGGATATGTATGCTAAATAAAATGACATGGAATCTTTACTCATGGTTTTAGGATATGCAAAATATCTAAAACGCAAATACTTGGATAAATGCTATATGATCTAACTTAAACTAAGACTTTATAATAAATGCACTTTAAGTCCTTCATTCATCTTGTCTCAAGGATCTCTCCAAGGTCAGCCACCACACACACGTCGCTCAGCACCGCCTCGTCGCCTTCCTTCAGAATTGCTTGTCTTTACCTTTACCTACAGTAAGAGGAAATGCATCTATAAGCATAAAGCTTAGTAAGTACTATCTAGCTCACAAAATCTCAAAATGTGCAAACATGCTTTTCCAACAATGAAAAATCTCATGAAATACTTTTATGCTTAAAAGAAACACTAAAACATGTATAACTCATAAACATGCATACTCAAGCATTAACAAGTCTTAACTTAATTTTCCTTGGCTTAACTTGAAACTTTAGGAATTCTTGAACTTTAAATTTTTCCTTAACTTTTTGAAAACTTTCTTAAACTTTAGAAAACTTTGCTAAAGCATATACTTGAAAATAATAATCACTTGGATCCACTTAAGACGTAAGTACCATCTTATGCGCGTTCCCTAAAAGGTTGGGGTAGCGAGCCACCAATCCTAATAGAGCAGACCTTGGTCTACCAGGGCCAAGACCTTGGAATTGGACACCTGGATTTCTTTAACGACGCCCTTGGACGCCGGGTACTGGCCTTAGAAAATAAAATAGTTTTTCTTTCTTATCTTTAAATGCCTTGGCATTTTAACGAGCACCTTGTGTGCCCAAATCCCTAAGTCTTGACTTTTGGGGATTTCTTAAGGCCTTGGCCTTTTCTTTTCTTATCTTTATCTTTTCTTTTCTTTTCTCATAGCTTTTTCTTAGACCCTAACTTCATATAGGGTACTTAATCAACTTATACAAGCATGAATTAAACTAGAAATACATGCAAGATCTTAAACTAAAACAAACTTTGCATTTTTAACTTTCTACGGAAAAAAGGTTGCGGAAAACCGCCTCTTACTGTAGGTGAGCAGTACTTACATTGGTTTCCTTGAACTTACAACCAAAATTGACGTCTAGGGCTCGGGAGAAGCTTGAAATCTCTACGAACCGTCCGCGCCTACGTGTTCTTCTCGTCGAGACGGACAAAACGCTCCGTCTCCTTGGTTCCCTCTTGGCCGGCGCCCCCTTGGAAGAGGAGAGGAAGTCTCGGCTTGGTGTTGGCGTGCGCACAAGAGAGGGGAAGAGGATTCCCGTGCGTGTGTCACGCGGCTAGGGTGAGGAAGAGAGAAAACCAAAAATCCAATTTCCTCTCTTAACTTATCTATTTATACTATCTTTATGGAAAAAACGTAATTACTCTATAAATATATTTCTCTCCACCTTTTGTTGTGCTTGATACCCTAGCCCAGCCGGTCACGCGCGCGCTTGCTCTTCCGGTGGTCGCGGGTTCGAACCCCCTGATGCCCTTTAACGTTTTTTCTTTTTTAAAAATACTAAACGGACTCGGAAAATTCCATAAAAATATTCTAAAAATTCCTAAAAATATCTAGAATATTTCTAAACCATTTTTAAATAATTCTAAGGACTTTAAGAACTAAAAATGGGAATTTTGGGGCGTTACAGACTTTACATCCATTTGGTATAGCTTAAATCCTTTATGGGATGCAAAGACTAACAACATTCTAATGGACTCAAGTCTAGCTACTGGAGCATATGTTTCATCGTAATCTAATCCCTCTACTTGGTTGAATCCCTTAGCTACTAAGCGGGCTTTATTTCTAACTATTTCTCCTTGATCATTTAGCTTATTCCTAAAGACCCACTTAGTGTCAATGATGGATTTGCCTTCAGGTTTAGGCACTAGTTCCCAGACTTGGTTCCTCTCAAATTGGGCTAATTCTTCTTGCATAGCTATGATCCAATCAGGGTCCGGTAGGGCTTCATCTATAGTTTTGGGTTCTATTTTTGATATCATAGCTATTTGACTAAGGTTTCTATAGGAGGATCTAGTCCTGACTCCTAGAGTTGGATCACTCACAATTTGATCGGTTGGGTGACTAAGTCTGGGTTTCTTGGTTCTTCTAGAACTTGGTTCAGCCTCAGGTTCGGCTAGTCGGTTTGGTTCACTATTTGATTCGACTCTTAGGGTTGGTTCATTTGTTGGTTCGATAATTGTTTCAGTTGACTCATTAATTGGTTCAATAGTTAGTTCGTTTAAGGGTTCAATTAAAGGTTCAATAGTTTGTTCATTATTTTCTTGATCAGAATTTGATGAAGTTAGGTCTGGATTATCAGATGTTGAGTTGATTTCTTCATCAAATATTAAGTTTGTTGTTTCTTCAATTTTCTTAGTTTGTTTGGTGTAAACTCTATAGGCTCTACTTGTGGTTGAGTATCCTAGGAAGATACCTGGGGTTGACTTGGACTGAAATTTCCCTAAATAGTCTTTGGTGTTTAGGATATGGACTTTGCATCCAAAGACCCTTAGATAGTGTAGATTTGGGAGTCTATGGTAGTACAGTTTATAGGGTGTTTTGTTGTGTCGCTTGTTAATCAGAACCCTATTTTGGATGTAACAGGCCGTACTAATCGCTTCTGCCCAATATTGGTTTGCTAAGTTAAATTCGTTGAGCATAGCCCTAGCGGCTTCCTGTAATGTTCTATTTCTTCTTTCGACTATCCCATTTTGTTGGGGGGTTCTAGGACATGAAAATTCATGTAAATACCCATTGACCTTACAGAATTCCTCGAACCGTTGATTTTCAAATTCTCCCCCGTGGTCACTCCTAAGTCTTTTAATTTTAATATCATTTTGATTTTCAATTAATTTACAGAAATTATTAAATAGGTTTAGTGTTTCATCTTTGGTTTTTAGAAACCTAACCCAGGTGAACCTAGAGTAATCATCAACTATTACTAAGCAGTATCAGTTCCCGCTTAGTGACTTGGCTCCATGTGAATCAAATAGGTCAAGGTGCAGGAGCTCAAGTGTGGTTTGAGTTAGGTCAGATTGGATTAGTTTGTGATTAGATTTGGTTTGTTTACCTTGATTACATGATTCACATATTAGGTTTTCATTGTTTTTAATTTTGGGGATACCTTTGATTAAGCCAAGTTGGGTGACTTTTGAGATAGTCCTTAGATTAGTGTGACCTAGTCTCCTATGCCAGAGGTTTGATTGTTCTACCTGGGTTAACATACATTTGGGTACTAAGGGAAGATTTATAGTGTATACATTATTTTTCCTAATGCCCTTAAGCATGATTTCTGAGTTTTGTACATTTCTAATCAGGCAGTTAGAGTTGTTGAAGGTGACTATATAACCAGAATCACATAACTGACTTATGCTAAGCAAGTTAAATTTGAAATTTTCAACCAAAAGAACTTTCTTAATAATAAAGTCAGATTTAAGCTCAATATTACCTGACCCAATTACCTTGAGTGTAGCATTGTTGTCAAATGCCACTGAGCCTAGGTTCTTGAACTTGAGTTTGGTGAACTTTAATTTATCTCCAGTCATGTGTCTGGAGCAACGATATCCAACATCCATTGGTCCAAATCTTTATGTTCCTACACATAAAGAGTTTTATTGATTTGGATCCAATTAGAGTCAGGAATAGCTTAAATTGAGTTTCACTGCCTAGTCTGTCTCACCCAAATCTAAGGTTTTCAACCACGTTAGCCTTATAGGTTTTGTGAGACAGGTTTTGATAAGTAAAATTATTTTAAAAAATTATTATTTATTTTGAAAACAGTTAAGTTTATTTTGAAAGAGAATGTTTGAATCTATACTTAACTGAAAATTTGTGTTAGATTTGAATTTGACAAAAAGTAATTTGAATTTGAAATTCAAAAATTGGCTTCCAGGTCTTGGCGAGGCACTAGGCCTTCTTTGGCCGTAGCCTTATTGGATCATCAACCCTTTCCTTGACAAAGCCGTTTAATGAAATTCCATTTTCAAAATTAATCTTTGAAAAGTTCTGGTCTAACTAGTTTGGGTTTTGGATCGGTAGCTTCAGCTAGTTTCACCAGTCTAAAGAGATCAAGTAAACTTGATCTTATTAGAATTGGTTTCCCTAACGTACTATCATCTCACCTCCACCCAATACTATGTTGTCAAGTTTCAGTTAAGTTTGTTCAGTCCTTTTTCTAACCATTCCTAAGTCTAAGCATGGTAAATTGCAGAAATTTAAATAAACAGTCAATCAAGCAAATTGCAAGAATTAAATTCTATTTAACAATAAATATAGTTTTTAATTTGGCTCCCCCTGGACTAAAGCCACGGTAATGATTAGGCAAGATGTGAATCTTGTCCTTGGGGATCCAATACTGATTTGATCCAGTTGGTTTGTTCAGGTACAGTTTGGGTACCCATGCCTGAACTTTACTTCTGGACTGATTCAGTACAGCAAAGTAAGATCTTTGTCGGGATTTGGTTCTATAGCCAAGTCCGAATCGATTTAGAACGGACTTCTGTTTTCCAAGAATCATGTCAAGACCCTTGGAACCAGAAGTGAATCGTTCTAAGGCTGACCTAAGATCCTTAACCTGAGTTTTCAGGGAGGAGTTCTCTTTCTCAAGTTTTTCAACTTGAGTAGGAGTTCCTTCTTGAACTTTCTCGGTTAAGGGTTTAGAGTCAACTTCCTCTTTCAGGAGTTTTACTTCCTGTTGGAGGGACTCGACTCGGAGTTTGGCTTTCGCCAAATCTCGAGAAAGATAAGAAATAAGTTCATTTAACTGACTTCTATTGAAACCACTTACCTTGATTTCGCCGTCTTCTGAAAAGGTTAGTCTGCCGTCGTCCTGTTCTGATTCTGACTCGGTCTCGACTTCTTCTGAGGCGGTCAGGGCTAGTAGGTTTGACTGGGGTGCTTCTTCTTCTTCTTCTTCTGAGGAAGATTCGTCCCAGGTTGCTTGGAGTGCTTTCTTTCTGCTTGTCTTCTTGTTCTCCTTTAGGTACGGACACTCCGTGTTGTAGTGGCCCTTCTTCTTGCACTCGTAGCAGATCACGTTGGGCTTGTTTTTGTCATTTGCGGGTTCAGCTGGTTTGTCCTTTCTTCGGTTGGCCTTCCTTCTGTTGGTTTGGTTCTTTAATTCTTTATAGTAGCTTCGGGCCAGTCGGACCAGTTTAGGTCGATCTCCTTCTTCGTCTTCTGAGTCTGAGTCTGAGTTAGACTCGGGTTCAGGTTGTGGCTTCTTCTTTGTTGACCTTCCAGTTTTTCCTACAACAAAGGCAATACCTTTCTCGGCCATATTGCAGTTAGTCTGTTCATGAAGTTCTAACTCGGAAAACAATTCATCTAATTTAATTTTAGAGAGATCCCTTGAAACCTTGTATGCATCTACCATAGATGCCCACAAGGTGTTTCTAGGGAAAGCATTTATAGCATACCTTATTAGGTCACGGTTTTCGACCTTGTGACCTATAGTGTGAAGACCGTTCATTAATTCTTGGATTCGTGCGTGAAGCTGCACTGCTATTTCGTTGTCGGCCATCTTGATGGTATACAGTTTGTTCAGGAGCAGATCTCTTTTACTGATCCGAGTGTTTGATGTTCCTTCGTGCAGCTCGATCAGTTTTACCCACAGCTCTTTGGCACTGTTGAAGGGGCCCACCCGGTTCATCTCCTCCTTTGTCAAGCCGCATTGAAGGGTCTGGGTCGCCTTTGCATCTGCTTTAATTCTTCGTTTCAGAGCGGTGTCCCACTCTGTGTAGCTTTGAGGTTGTCCTTCAGCGTTTTTGGGAATCTCCAGTTTGGACTGGATGATTATCCACATGTCCACCTGAGTTTTCAGGTGGACCTCCATTCGACTTTTCCAGTAGGAAAAGTCTTCTCCACTAAAAAGTGGAGGTCTGGCGGTGCTGAATCCTTCTTGCATGACCATTTAATCTGAAAAAAATAACTAACAAAAAAAATTTCCCAAGACTTGGTCTTGGATTAGTAGTGCGGGATAAGGAAAATAAAATATCGAGAGGTGTTGCACCAACCTCGATTAACGGAAAAAAAATTCGAATGAAAAATTTAGAAGAAATTCGAACGAGAAAAAGAAAATAAAAAATCCGAAAAATTTTCAAACTGGTGGTTGCACCAAATTTGAACTTCCCCGCTCTGATACCACTTGTTGGATCGAGAGAACCGATAGAGGGGGGGGTGAATATTGGAAAGCGTTCGGATTTGAGATAGAGAATTTGCACAGCGGAAGATTAAAAGCAAAACACGCAAACACCAAGGGTTTTTTACTTAGTTCGGAGCCTGGGTCGACTCCTACTCCAAGGCCCACTGTCGTTGACCGTTTACTGCGGGCAATACTATAATCGCGCAAAATGGTTTACAAATCAATATTACAGTTGCAGTATCGTAAACACAGAAAAGGAAATTGCTCTTCGTTACCGACGTCCGATGTAGATTGACTTTTCGGAGCGGAGGGACGTCGTCAGCTCGAGTTGGGAGGTTTCCGGAGCAGAGCGCGGGAGCAGAAGAGCGTAGAAGCGTTGAATTGAAGTTGTTATCAGAAGCCTGGGCGTTGGGTGTATTTATAGCACCTCGGGGCGCCCTGGACGTCGGGGGCGCCCCCCCCCCCCCCCACGTGTCACGCGATCCGAGCTTCGCTCGGTCAACCTTTATCCCACTCGAATAGGGATGAGGTTTGACACTGGGGGTGCCTTGTTTGACTCCTTCAGCGCGGGCTTCTCGGCTGGATAAGGGTAATCGGCTTCACTGGTGTAGGCGCGGGGTGCCCTGGGCGTTCGGGGTGCCCTGGCTGCTGGGGGCGCCCCGGCCAGTGAGCAGCCGAAGCCTTTATTGCTTTGCTTGTTTTGTGTTCCCCTTGGGGGCACCCGGGACACTGAGGGCGCCCTACTCAGCTATTTGCCTCTCTCCTTTGGGCATTCTGAGCTGCAGACACACGTTCCTTCGGTCCTGCATCCAGGGTTAGTCCAAAACAATATAAAACAATAGAGTATTATGTTTATACAGCCTTAGCTGTCTTGGTTCTGACTTTGGGCCTCCAAAATGGAGCCCTAGGTCGAACCGATGCCTACTGTTCCCTCGACGGGGAACGCGTCCTCACCTACTCGATCCTCTCGGGAGAATTTACCTGATGCCAATCGCTCCTCTGGTTGGACTTTTTCCTGGCGGTCCTTTGCCAGGTCTTGGATACCGAGCTGTCCTTCGCCCGGTGCCTAGCATTCCTTCGCTAGGGCTTCAGTCCCAAGCTGTCCTTCGCCTGGCGCCTAGCAGTCCTTCGTTAGGGCTTTTCACCCTGGCATTCCTTCGCTAGTACCTAGCAGTCCTTCGCTAGGGCTTTGTGACCTGGCATTCCTTCGCCAGTGCCTAGCAGTCCTTCGCTAGGACTTTGTGACCTGACATTCCTTCGCCAGTGCCTAGCAGTCCTTCGCTAGGACTTTTTACCCTGCACACTAGAGTGACATGTTAGATAACAAGTAAGACTTAACTTTTGAACCCTGTTGCCATTATCAAAACACAGGTTTGACTTGGGTGCTTTCTGCACCAACATTTACTTCAATCATTACACAAATGATCTCATCTTGACACAATTGTCAAGACGACCTCAACTTATGAGTATGTCTCTATTCACAGCTACATAAGTTGTCCCATAGGTAACAGTCTTACTTCTATTTATACTTAACAAATAGAGATGGTTGTCCATGTGAGTGGATCAATCTCAACCTACCAACATGCTCATCAAGACTTTTATTCAAATTAACAAAGACATTTATACTGAATAGATCATGACATTTCATATATAACCAATTGTATTACATTTTTCGAAGTCCCAAAAACTTTACACATCCTTGAAATGCCACTATAGTTAATGGCTTAGTAAAAGAATCTACAAGCATAACGCCTATAGAGATAAACTAGAGAATTATCTTTTTCTTGTCAACAATATCCCTTATGCTTGCCTTTACTATGATATTTGAGATCCTTAGAAAAAGCTATAGTAGCTTCATTATCACAGTACACTGTAACAGGACTCCCACTGTCGTCAGCAATCCTCAAATGCATCAAGAACCTTCTTAACCAGATAACTTCTTGTGCAACAACTGCACGAGCCACATACTCAGTTTCCATTGTTGATGACACAACACAAACCTATTTCGACAGGGCTACACACGCCTATTTTGACAGTGCTACACAAGCCTATTTCTTGTTGTTCCATGAAAAGACGTCACCATTCAGCAAGAAGGTATAACAAGATGTTAATTTTCTGTTATCAAGGTCCCTTGCCCAATATGCATTTGTATAGCCCTTCAGGCTCAGCTTTGATCCTTTTCACTGCTTTCTAGCGTCTCAATCCTGGGGTTAACTAGCAATGGCAAACTAAGCCAATAACATAGCTTATATTAGGATAAGTACATAACATAGTAGATATTAAACTATCAATGACACTAGCATATGCTTTTTTTTTTCTCTTCATTTTGACTATCTCTTCAGGAGTCTTGGGAGACATACCTTTACTTAGAATGACACCTTTTGTTGTAGGTGTTTGTTCAATATTGCAATCTGACATATTGAAGTGTTATAGCATCTTAGTGATATAAGCTTATTGGGACAAACCCAAAAACCTTTTTGATCAATCACGAACGATCTACACTCCTAAGATGTACTCAACTTCTCTCATATATATTATATCAAATTGTGATGAAAGCCAAGACTTGACTTCTATCACAAACTTCAAGTCACTTCCAACTATTAGCATATCATCAACGTATAATGATAAAATAACAAACTTTTCTTTTTTTTCTTCTTTAGGTAAACACAATGATCCTCATTGATCATTTCAAAATTATAAGACAAAATGACTTCATTGAATCTTATGTTCGATTATCTTGACACCTATTTTAGCCCATACATAGACTTCTTAAGTCTATAAACTTTATTCTCTTGGCCCTCAGCTATATAACCTTTTGGTTGTGCTATATAGATTTCCTCGTCAGGATTACCATTAAGGAAAGCCATCTTTACATCCATTTGATGTAATTCTAAGTCAAAATATGCTACTATGGATAGGATGACACGTATTGATACAAACTTCACAACTGGGGAGAATGTCTCTTTAAAATCAATATCCTCCATTTGGGTATATCCTTTTACAACTAAATGAGCTTTGTATCGATTAATCGACCCATCCGCTTTCCTCTTAATTTTGAGAATCCACTTAATTGTTGATGCAGTCTGACCTGATTGTTGTTTTGGTGTTGACACCGATTTAAGTTTAGGTGAGTAAGATAAGTTCGACTTAAGTCTTGGTCAGGGACTAGGCACGAACCCCGATGAGTGAAGTCGGGTGATGGAAGCCCCGGTGACTGAAGCCGGGTGATGGAAATCCCGGTGAGTGAAGTCGGGTCCGGGTCCTAGTGAGTGAAGCTAGGTGACGGAAATCTCGATGAGTGAAGTCGGGTCCTGGTGAGTGAAGCCAGGTGATGGAAACCTCGGTAAGTGAAGCCGGGTCCTGGTGAGTGAAGCAGGGTGACAGAAATCCCGGTGAGTGAAGCCGGGTCCTAGCAAGTGAAGCTAGGTGGAGGAAATCCCGGTGAGTGAAGTCGGGTCCTAGCGAGTGAAGCTAGGTGACGGAAACCCCGGTGAGTGAAGCCAGGTCCTAGTGAGTGAAGCTAGGTTGAACAAAGTCCCGGTGAGTGAAGTTGGGCATGAAGTCTTGGTCCGGGGGACTGAGCATGAGCTAGCCAAGTGGCTGGATCGGTCTGGAGTCCGATCAGGAGTTGACACGAGCTCCCTTGTTAATAGATCGGTTTGGTGACCGATCCAGGGAGTCTGATCATTCTGGTGAACAATTAGGAAGAGAACAGAAATATTCCGTGTGGTTGCTGATCGTTCTGGTGAACGATAAGAGAGAGATTAGTAGGGTCTGGAGAAGACCCTGATCGGTCAAAGCGACCGATTAGGGTCCTCCTGGACCGATCAGGATGACTCCTGATCGGTCCAGAGGTGACCTGATCAGTCACCTTGACCGATCAGGGCATAACCTGATCTGTCAGGTGACCGATCAGGTTAGTGAGCTTGCGGGTTGTGGCTTGGAATCCCAGTGGGCTGGTGGATCGGTCTGGTGACCGATCCTTGATCTCTGAATGGTCAAGATGATCGATCAGAGCTTCACTGGATCGATCAGGTAGGAGCCTGATCGATCAGGGCCTTCACTGATCGGTCAGGGTGACCGATCAATGTCTGATAACTTTAATTTGAATCGTTGTCAAACATCTGATTTCGCTCTGAATCCTTTCTGATACCTGCTGATTTCCTTTTGATTTGCTGTGCTAAGCCTCTGATGAGTGTGCAGGTAATACAGGGATGACACAAACCAAGAAGGAGGGTCAATCGGCGACTTTTGCTTCGGTCAGGTTTGTTTGTTTTCCATTCGCAGGATTCAACGGCTTCTAGCGTGGGCTAGCAACTGTCTGGTGAAGTTGGCGACTGACCTGAGGCTTAGCTGAAGAGGTTTCAGTGGACTGAGCCCAGTAGAGGTCAGTGGGTCAATAATGACGGAGCTGATCAGTGGTTGCAGACGCGCCGGGTGAGCAGAGGCTTAAGAAGAAGCTGGCGAAGCAGAGGAGCATACGAACAGACAGAAAACAAACAAAGTGTTTTGCTGGGTTGTTTAGCTCTCTGTATAGTCTTCTTGCTTGAGCGTTTCTGCTACATCTGTGTGAGCTATCCTTCTTGTTGTCTCGTGCGCTTAACTGTTATTCTACTGAGACGATTGTGGAGAGGTTACTCCACCGAGAAGGAGAAGATTCTTATCCGGAGTTCCGGGGCTTGATCTGCCGACGATCAAGGGATCGCCCACCTCATGGGCATGCCAAGGAGTAGGGGCAAGTTATCTCCGAACCTTGTACATCTTTGAGTTAACGTTTGTTCTTTCTGTATTGTGTTTGTGTTTTTGTTTCTGTCTATTTATCTTCCGCTGCTAACCGTAAGTGCAGAAAGAAACTTCAAAGAAGCGAGAAGTTTTTGTGTTTGACTATTCACACCCTCCCTCTCTAGCCATCCAAGGTCCAACATTAATCCCATTAGCCCTTTGGCCCGGAAGATAATCGACTAAGTCTCAAACTTGATTCTTTCTCATGGACTCCATTTCCTCATCCATTGCAACTTTTCATTTCTCCTTAACTGAGTATTTCAATGCTTCCTTAACTGTTCGAGCTTTCATTAACTGGGAGAATCATTAATGCCTCATTTGTTGGATCGAGAAGAACGATAGAGGGGGGGGGGGTGAATATCGTAAAACGTTTCAGATTTAGAGAGAGAATACACAGCGGAAAATTAACACGAAAACTAAACGCGAACACAAGCGATTTTACTTGGTTCGGAGTCGCGGTCGGCTCCTACTCCAAGGCCCACGGTCGTTGACCATTTACTGCGGGCAATTCTATATGTGCGCAAAAGTTTACAAAGAAATATTACAGTTGTAGTACAGTAAATTAAAATTAAGCTCTTTCGTTACTGATGCCCGGTGTGGATTGTACTTCTGAGCAGAGGGTCGTCGTAAGCGCTTGAATCTCGAGATGGGAGGTTTCTGGAGCAGAGCGCTTGAGTAGAAGATTGTATTGGCATTGGAATGTTGGGAACGAGATGGCTATAGAGGGGGGGGGGTGAATATAGACAATCGCTTGCCCCTTGAAAACTTATCACGATTTCTGCAACTCAAATATCAGTAGTACAGCGGAAAGAATGGAAAACAGAGTATGCGGAAAAACCAAATGAATGCAACACACACAGATAGCAAGATCGCTAACAAGGAGGGTTTACAAGGTTCGGGGATAACTTGCCCCTACTCCTTGGCGTGCCCTTGAGGTGGGCGATCCCTTGATCGTCGGCAGATCAAGCCCCGGTTAACACCGGATATGAAGCAACCTCCTTCTCGGTGGAGAAACCTCTCCACAGCGTGTTTCAAACAATGATATATAATGAGCACAATGAAACAACAACAAGAAGGTCTTACTCATGCACTTAGAGAGGATAAAACACAGCAAGCTTCCCCGAGCTCCACCCAGTGGCGATCTCACGCAGACCCCTGTCTGCTTCGTGTCTTCCCACTGTCGGACTACAAGCTTCTTGTTTTCTCCTTCAAGCGCTCAAGTATGATGATTGCTTCTCAATAGCTTGCTTAGAATGGTTGAAGAACTCAAGAACATCAAGCTTCTAGCAGCAGAACGCAAGCTCACAAAAAATTTCAAGAACTGCAAGTCCTCCTGAACTCAACTTTCGCGTTCCTTTTTGTTTTTCCGCCAAGCGACGGGTGACACCATCTCTGTAGCTCCCAGCTACTCAACTGCCAATGCCAGCCTCTACTGAGCTATCTCTGGACTCATTGAGCTCCTCAGTCGAGCTCCAGTCTTAGCTCCAGTCCGCAGCTCGCCGTTGCAACCTGAGATGGGAAAAGGGACAAACCTGCTCTGAGGAAAGCGCGCTTTGACTTCTCCTAGAGTGTTTGAATCCTCCCTGTCACCTGAAACTCAATCAGAGCATTAGAACAGAAGATCACGCAGCATATCACATATCAGAAAACATACATCAGCAAATCCGATATGATCAGACACTCTGACCGCGTCTGACAGTGAAATTTGAATTAAAGTGATCGGTCACCGGACCGATCCAGGGTGTGTGGATCGATGACCAGATCGATCCACTGCTTTGCTGGGATTCCCAGCTCTCGCAGCTATACACGCCTGATCGGTCACCAGACCGATCAGGGTGGATCCTGATCGGTCACCAGACCGATCAGATTGGATCCTGATCGGTCACCCAGACCGATCAAAGCAGATGAACAGTTACTTTTTAATCAAACTCAAGATTCCTGATCGGTCACCGGACCGATCCAAGGCTCTGATCAGCAAGGGAACTCACTTACTGTTTGCTCCCTGATCGGTCACCAGACCGATCAGGAGCAAGACAGCAAGGAAGCAGCCTGCTCCCTGATCGGTCACCGGTCCGATCAGGAGCCACACAGTAGATTCCCAATCTCACTGTGCGCTCCCTGATCGGTCACCAGTCCAATCAGACATAGCTGGATCGGTCACCAGACCGATCCACTAAGGAGCAGCGTGCCAATGTCCCTGATCGGTCACCAGACCGATCCAGTGACTCAACCCTAGCCCTCCAAGCTAGGAATTCATCCACCTTAGCCCTCCAAGCTAAGGATTTTTCCATCTAACTCTCCAAGTTGGGAATTTGCACCTAACCCTCCAAGTTAGGACTTTTCACCTAGCCCTCCAAGCTAGGACTTTTCACCTAGCCCTCCAAGCTAGGACTTTTCACCCAACTCTTCCGAGTTAGAACATCATCCAACCTAGCCCTCCAAGCTAGGCACCTGACCCTCCAAGCCAGGACTTTTTCACCTAATTCTCCAGGATGGGAATTTGCACCTAACCCTCCAAGTTAGGACTTTTCACCTAGCCCTCCAAGCTAGGACTTTTCACCCAACCCTTCCGAATTAGGACTTTTCCAACACCTAACCTCCCAGGTTAGGATTTTCCAACACCTAGCCTTCCAAGCTAGGATTTTCCACACCTAACCTCCCAGGTTAGGATTTTCCAACATCATGCCTAATCCTCGATTAGGACTTAATCATAATCATCACAATCATCACACCTAACCTCCCAGGTTAGGACTTTCCATATCATGCCTAATCCTCGATCAGGACTTAATCATAATCATCATAATCATCCTCCTAAACTGAAATCGTTGTCAACACCAAAACAACAATCAGGGCCAGACTGCATCAACATGGAAGACTGTGTTGAGAAGCCTTGGGGGTCGAGCCCCTTATATAGTGAGCCTGGGGGCGCCTGGGACGTTGGGGGCGCCCTCCACGTGTCTCACGATCCAGCAACCTCTCGGTCAGCCCTTATCCCTCAAGGATCGGGCTCGAGATTTGATGGGGGCGCCCGGGAAGCAGGGGGCGCCCGGGTTGACTCTTTCAGCAGGCTTCTCGGCTAGATAAACTTCTATCCGCTTCGTTGGCTTGAGCCCAGGGCGCCCGAGGCATCCGGGGCGCCCGGGAGCACGGGAGCATAAGCTTCCGAAGCGTTTTCTTGCTTACTTCTATTTGGCTTTGACTTAGGGCACCCGGGACCTCCCGGGCCCCCAACCCAGCTGCTGCCTCTCTCCTTTGAGGCGTTCTGAGCTGCAGACACTCGTTCCTTCGGTCCTGCATCCAGGGTTAGTACCAAACATGATAAAGCAAGTATGTTAGTGAATCTTATAGCCGTAGCTGTCTTGGTTCTGACTTTGGGTCTCCAAAATGGAACCTTAGGTCGAACCGACGCCTACTATTCCCTCGACGGGGAACGCGTCCTCACCTACTCCTCTCAGGAGAATTTACCTGTTGCCAACCGGCTCCTCCGGTTGGACTTTTACCCAGCAGTCCTTCGCCAGGTGCCTAGCTGTCCTTTGCCAGGTCTTCAGTACCAAGCAGTCCTTCGCCTGGTGCCCAGCAGTCCTTCGCCATGGCTTCGGTTCCAAGCAGTCCTTAACCTGGTGCCTAGCAATCCTTCGCTAGGTCTTCGACTCCTAGCAGCCCTTCGCTAGGTGCCCAGCAGCCCTTCGCCAGGTCTTAGGGTTCCGATGCCTAGCTGTCCTTCGCTAGGTGCCTAGCAGTCCTTCGCTAGGACTTCAATTCCTGGCAGTCCTTTGCCAGGTGCCTAGCAACCCTTCTCTAGGTCTTTGTTTCCTGGCAGTCCTTCGCCAGGTGCCTAGCAGCCCTTCGCTAGGACTTTGTTTCCTGGCAGTCCTTCGCCAGGTGCCTAGCAGCCCTTCGCTAGGACTTTGTTTCCTGGCAGTCCTTCGCCAGGTGCCTAGCAGCCCTTCGCCAGGTGCCTAGCAGCCCTTCGCTAGGACTTTTCCTGCACACTTGAGTAAGCTTGTTAGATCACCAATAGTACTTAACTTTGAATCCTTTGCCAATATCAAAACAAGGTTCGATATGATGCTTCCTGCACCAACAATCTCCCCCTTTTTGATTTATGACAACACAATTCAAAGTTAAGTAAAAATTTATAGCAGTTTAGAAAAGAAAGTTAGGAGCAATGAAACATAGCAATTTTGAACAGTCTAAAACCAATGTAATTTGAACAGAAAGAAATTTTCTCATACTCCCCCTGAATAATTGTGTTATAAAACACTTAACTTAAGTTATAAAACACTTAACTTAAGTTATAAAACACTTAACTTAACTTTGACCTTTCCTCCCCCTTTGACATATATCAAAAACAAACATGGGTGAACAAGGTAAAATTTTGAAGGGTTTTGCAAACCTAAATTTCGTTAAAAACTCTTACTTACAAGGCTTTACAAAAAAAATGACTTAGGCAAAATTTCCATTTTTGAAGCCAAATTTCCCAAAAAAAAGTTCAACTTTTAGAATTGGAGAAAAATTTGTTTACTAAAGAAAATTTTGCACATTTAGACGAATTTGCATGGAAACACTTTGTGCATTTTGAAAAACATAATTTTCAAGAATTTTCTAGACAAGTTTTTTTTAAAAAAACTTTACTTAGAAACATTTGCTAAAATTTTCAAAACGTTTTGCTCAGATAAATCATGTTTACTAAGGAAAATTTCACTTAGAAAAAAATTTGACACACTTAGAAATTTTTGCTTTACTTTTTGAAAAAAATTTCTTTTTATCTTTCTTTCTCTCCCCCTTAGCGTAAAACTCTTCTCCTTATGTTTTAGACCATTTCTAAGATAAACTTTCATTGAAAAGGAGAAAAAGTTTAAGGAAAAATTTAATTTCACTTTTTCTATTCTCTCCCTTGGCCATATATCAATAAAGAACTTTTTGAAAAATATATTTTGAAAGAAATTTTAAAATTTGTGTATCAAAGCTTATGAGTCTTAAAAATATAAAAATACTTAGCATAATTTTTGAAAGCATAGCAAAAAGTTTTAAATTGTACCAACAAAACTCTATTTTGAAAGGTATTAAATTTTTTTTTTAAATTTGTAGGCAAATCTTTTAGAAAATTCACGCACTTAGAACACTATTGCCTTGAAAAATATTTGTACTTTTGGAAACATTATATTTTGAAAAATAGCAGTACTTTTTGAAAGATATTATGCATTTTTGAAGATATAAGTACTTTTGAAGATTATGCATTTTTGAAAGATATAAGTACTTTTGAAGATTATGCATTTTAAGAAAAATTTAATGTTATTTTGAAAATATAATACTTTACTTGACTAGGTTTCTTTTTCAGTCTGACACAATCCTATGAACCCTTGTTAACTCTAAGGACATTTTCCTAAGTGTCCTGGAAATTCTCAAGACTCAAGCAAGCATTATTTCAAAAGGTATTTCAAAAAAAAATGATTTTATAAGCCACAAAAATATTTTAAAATAATAATATTTTGTAAGACAAATTACTTATGTTTTCGACACAATTTTGAAAATATAGTGTATGGAAACATATTATTTAGAAATGTTTAATAACTCTTTTAATTTGACCTCCCCCTAAACTTGACACAGTCCTTGGAAACTTGTTGACCACAAGTATTCTTCCTTTGATTTCTTAGGGTTCAGTTCAGATCAAAAGACTTATTTAATAATTTCAAAAATAATTGGCAAAGAAAATACTTGTGAGAAATAATTTCTTTTGGTTTTGACTCCCCCTAAATTTGACACATCCTCGGAGTCCTTGTAGATTATGAAGTGGACATTCCTCTGTGTCTTTAGGGTTTACCAAAATCAAAAGAAACACTTTTGAACAACCTTCTGAGTATGATAACTTTCAAGGAGATAAATTTTTGAAAACTCAATTTGGAATAATAACACAGTTTTCAAAAAAAAAATATTTTGAAATGATAATAATTTTTCAAAGAGATAGTAATATACCAAGATTTTTGAATCAATTTTTGAAAACCTTATTTTGAGATGATACTAAATTTTAGAGCATAAGGTTTTTGAGAATAAATCTAAATTTTTCAAAAAAAAAAACTCCCCTAGTATCCGACTTGTCTTGACTTTATCTAAGTGCTTGAAGGGTCTTTAGTATTGACTAGGTTTGACTATTTTGACCATGTTTGACTCAGTTGACTATGTTTGACCAATCAATAACTAAATCAAACAAGCCCTAGATTATATTTAGAACGAGTCTATTGTGATATTTAACATGAAATTCAGTATTTTGAAAAAACTGTTAGAGTTGAAAAAGTAGGGTACAGTAAACTAGAGATAATTTTGAATAACTTTTGAAAGCACTTTGAGTTTTATTTAGAAGGATAGTGAATTATGCTTTTAGGTCCTAGATGTCTCACTCAGTTCTACGTGATCAAGCATGTTAACCTTATGAGTTTTTGTGAGATAGGTTTTGATAGAAGTAAAGATTTTATTTTGAAAAACTATGATTAGTTTTGAAAAGTTAAATTAATTTTGAAAACCATTTTAATGAATTTTAATTTTATTTTGAAAAAAATGGTCGAATCTACGATTGATTGAAATTTGTGTTAGATTTGAATTTGACAAGAAGTAAATTGAATTTGAATTTCAAAAATTAGCTTCCAGGTCTTGACGAGGCACAAGGCCTTCTTTGGCTATAGCCTTATTGGATCATCAACCATTTCCTTGACAAAGCCTTTTAGTGAAATTTCATTTTCAAAATTACTTGTTGACAAATTCTGGTCTAACTAGTTTGGGTCTTGGATCGGTAGCTTCGGCTAGTTTCACCAGTCTAAACAGACCAAGTAGAATATACTTGACCTTATTAGAAGAGGCATCCCTAACGTACTATCATCTCACCTCCACCCAATACTATGTTGTTCAAATTTCAGTTAATCATTTTAGTCCTTAATCTAACCAATCCTAAATCTAAGCATAATAAAATACGCGAGAAAAGTAATCATCTAAGTCATGTCATAATTGTAATAATATTCTGGATTTTCTAAATCAGCAATATTATGAATTAAATTTTCATATGAATTAAAGTTACCCATCTTTCTTTTGCTTGATTGTTTCTTCGGCATTTTGTAGTGGTCGCGAGCCAACCGAACCAATTTCCGAGGATCCCCTTCTTCGTCGTCAGATTCTGAGTCTGAGTTGGACTCAGGTATTGGTTGAGGCCTCTTTTGCAGTTCTCTTGGAGTTTTCCCTGCAATGAAAACTATACCTTCCTCGACCATTGCAGTATCAGCTTGATTATTTGACCTTAATTCAGAAGAAAACGATTCAAAATTAGTTACCGATTTTGTCTCAGAAAGCTCGTCGTCTGACTCTGGTTCGATTTCGACGTCTGGTGTCGAGTCTGTTTCAGCTACTTGTGCTAGAGCCGAGAATGCAAAATAACTTGCCTGATCTTTTTCTTTGTTGTCCGAATCCTTCGATAAGTCTGACATCACACCTTCTAAGATCTCAATATCAGAGCTCTCTTCGTGTAGATTGATCAGCTTTTCCCACATCTCTTTGGCACAGTTGAAGGATCCGACCCGCTTCAGTTCTTCTTTGGTCAGGCCGCATTGTAAGATTACTGTTGCCCTGGCATCAGTCTCGATCTTCCTCAGAGTTGGTTCGTCCAATTTGTCCCAAGTGATCGATGTTCCTTCTTCTGTGGGAAATGTAAACCCCGTTTGGATTATCAACCATAAATCCAGATTGGCCTTCAGGTGGGATTCCATTAGACTTCTCTAGGAGTTGAAATTTTCGCCAGAGAAGAGTGGTGGACGAACACTGTTCCATTCTTGGTTGGTCATTTAGTTTAAACCTCGTACACAAGAGAAATAACAAAAATGTACCAAGACTTGATCTTGGATTAGTAGTGCAGGAGAAGGAAAAAAATAACCCAAAATAAATATTGCACAAATTTCGAGGTAAAATATTAAAATAAAAATTTATGACAAATTTTTGAAAATAGTTTTTTTTAATTCTGATTAATGGTGAGAAAATAAGGGAAAAAATACTCGAATTAAGGTAGCACGAATTTCGAAAAAAATATTAAAATAATAATAAACAAGTTTATGATAAATTTTCAAAAATTGATCGTTTTATCAATTCTAACTTATGGTGAAAAAAATAAGAATTCAAAATTGAAAAAGGCGTAAGAATGTTTCAATTACACCTACAGATATTATTTATTTGAAATAACAAGCGAAAAATCCGAAAAAATCTCAAACTGGTGGTTGCACCAAATTTGAGCTTCCCCGCTCTGATACCACTTGTTGGATCGAGAAGAACGATAGAGAGGGGGATGAATATCGTAAAATGTTTCGAATTTAGAGAGAGAATGCACAGCGGAAAATTAACACGAAAACTAAACGCGAACACAAGCGATTTTACTTGGTTCTGAGTCGCGGTCGGCTCCTACTCCAAGGCCCACGGTCGTTTACCGTTTACTGCGGGCAATCTATATGTGCATAAAAGTTTACAAAGAAATATTACAGTTGTAGTACAGTAAATTAAAATTAAGCTCTTTCGTTACCGACGCCCGGTGTGGATTGTACTTCTGAGCAGAGGGTCGTCGTAAGCGCTTGAATCTCGAGATGGGAGGTTTCTGGAGTAAAGCGCTTGAGTAGAAGAGCGTATTGGTTGGAAGACTGTGTTGTGAAGCCTTGGGGGTCGAGCCCCTTATATAGTGAGCCTGGGGCGCCCGGGACGTTGGGGGCGCCCTCCACGTGTCTCACAATCCGGCAACCTCTCGGTCTGCCCTTCTCCCTCAAGGATCGGGCTCGAGATTTGACGAGGGCGCCTGGGAAGCAGGGGGCGCCCGGGTTGACTCTTTCAGCAGGCTTCTCGGCTGGATAACTTATATCCGCTTCGTTGGCTTGAGCCCAGGGCGCCTGATGACCGTTTTTTGTCGTGTTACGGTTTCAAATACAATTAAGATATCGAACTCCTCTAAACTAATGTAGCATAGAGTAACTCGAGTCGTCTCCCAACGAATGTAGTTGATGCATGATAATTCTCAAGATTGTATGTTATTGCTTTTGGGTTTTGGATATGAAACTGGGTTTTGGATTTAAGAGCTAGGACTACGAAATGAATAACAGAGCAAATATGAAACCTAACTCTAATTAAGAAAGGACAATGCAGGTAAAGAAATCTAAATTAACCTAACTACAATTGCAGAAAAGAAAAGGCAATGTGAAAGAAACATTCAAGAAATAAGCATCAATGAAACCTAGGCATGGAGTAAAACCTATAGGCTGAAGGAAATCTAATCTGACCTAACTCAATTACATTTAAATGAAGACGTGAAACTTCAAGCAATGGAAAGAGCAACACAGAACAAAACTTAAACAACTAAGAACATTTCAATTGAAATTAACTGATTACGAGACATTTAATCGAACACAAGGTAGGCGTGTTAAAAATTGCTTCATGTAAATGCTATTTGAAATGAGAAAGATTCATTCAATACAAGAATTTAACTACCAATCACAAACATTCATCAATCAAACACCAATTCGATGAAGTTACTGTCGGAGTTGATGAACTGTGAAGGAGAAAGCTACTGCCGGGATTGATGAACGGTGAAGGAGGAAACTACTGCCGGGATTGATGAAATTCTGCTAGAATTGAAGCTGTGAAGAGATGGCTGCCAGGACTGTGCTGCTAAGTAGAAGAACGGTGAAGAAGATGAACTGAGAAGAAATTTGCTGTAACCGACTGCTCTGATGAAGAATGAAGGAATTGCTGTAAGAAAGGAAACTGCCGTAAATAGAAGAACTGCAAAAGAACTGCTGGAATTAAGTACTGTAAAAGAAAACTATGAAGGAATTACTATAAGAAAGGGATCGGATGAAGGTGGATCGTCGCTCCCGAGCAACCGCATCAAGAGTGAGATGGCGAAGTGGAAGTCCGTGGCGATGATAAACTCCGACCGGCTAGGGTTGGAACCCCTAACCCTAGCTTGCGGCGGCGATGAAGTGGTGGAGACGCCGGTGGAGGTGGAGGTGGATGAATGAGTCGGGAACCCCTCGACTCACGATCGATCGAAGCTCTGGCCGGCTAGGGTTGGAACCCCTAACCCTAGCTTGCGGCGACGATGAAGTGGTGGAGACGAAGAATCGCCACGAGCCTTGTGTGTGGAGTCGATGAAAAACCTAGGTCGCGTGTCCCTCTCCCTTTTGTTCTCTTGGCTTCAGCGATTGAGTTCGGTTCGTCTCGGCTGCGCGTGGATTCAGGTCACTTCGGCCCTGGTTCAGCCAAGCCACAGCTTCGGTTCAGCTCAGAAAATGGTTCGGTCCAGCTTGGTTCAGTCCAGCCAGCTTCCGCGGATTGAGTCCAGTCAAGCCAGAGTCCTTTGGTTCAGTCCTTGCTCAGCCCACAGCTCAGCTTGAGTTCAGCCCAGTTCTGTGGTTCGGTCCAGTCAAGCCAGAGAAGTTGGGTTCAGACCCCTTGGTTCGGCACAGCACTTGGTCCAGCCAAATTATGATAGAAGCAGCAGACGGCTGAGATCAATCTGACTTCATCCAACGGTCAGATCTCTTCAGATCTGAACCAAACTCCACAGATCCCAATCAATGGTCCTAATCTACCTGTTCCCAGCTCGGATTAACCAGATCAGTGACGGATGGTCCAGATCTTCCCTTTTCTTGAATGGATGGTCTAGAACATCTTGAGCTCGATCCAACGGTCAGATTACTTCGGATTTGGCTGAAATTTTCAGATCATGATCTATGGTCATGATTGATTCTATCTTGAACTCGGATTGACCAGAAGTTGACCGATGGCTCAGATCTAGCCGTTCTCTGGAATGGACGACTCCTATTAATCCGATGCTTGACCTCTTTGATCTGGATCCAATGTTAACTCAAGTCTGACCCGATTTGATCTAGGTCCATGATCATTTGAAGCCTGCAAAATGATATTCAAATTTAGTGCCAAAAATATCCCACATATACAAAGATTTGAATTAAATGCCAAAATGAAGGGAATACATGAAACCTAATAAAATTGCAAACTTAAGCATATAAAATGTGGATCAAACATGGATTTTAGAGCCGAAAATAATCAACAAAATGATGGTTATCAGCGCCCGAGGCATCCGGGGCGCCCGGGAGCATGGGGGCGCCCGGGAGCATAAGCTTCCAAAGCGTTTTCTTGCTTACTTCTGTTTGGCTTTGACTTAGGGCGCCCGAGGCCTCCCGGGCCCCCAACCCAGCTGCTGCCTCTCTCCTTTGAGGCGTTCTGAGCTGCAGACACTCGTTCCTTCGGTCCTGCATCCAGGGTTAGTACCAAACATGATAAAGCAAGTATGTTAGTGAATCTTACAGCCGTAGCTGTCTTGGTTCTGACTTTGGGTCTCCAAAATAGAACCCTAGGTCGAACCGACGCCTACTGTTCCCTCGACGGGGAATGCATCCTCACCTACTCCTCTCAGGAGAATTTACTTGTTGCCAACCGGCTCCTCCGGTTGGACTTTTGCCCAGCAGTCCTTCGCCAGGTGCCTAGCTGTCCTTCGCTAGGTCTTCAGTACCAAGCAGTCCTTCGCCTGGTGCCCAGCAGTCCTTCGCCAGGGCTTCGGTTCCATGCAGTCCTTTGCCTGGTGCCTAGCAATCCTTCGCTAGGTCTTCGACTCCTAGCAGCCCTTCGCTAGGTGCCCAGCAGCCCTTCGCCAGGTCTTAGGGTTCCGATGCCTAGCTGTCCTTCGCTAGGTGCCTAGCAGTGCTTCACTAGGACTTCAATTCCTGGCAGTCCTTCGCCAGGTGCCTAGCAACCCTTCTCTAGGTCTTTGTTTCCTGGCAGTCCTTCACCAGGTGCCTAGAAACCCTTCGCTAGGACTTTGTTTCCTGGCAGTCCTTCGTCAGGTGCCTAACAGCCCTTCGCTAGGACTTTTCCTGCACACTTGAG
Source organism: Boesenbergia rotunda (assembly GCA_024364735.1). Taxonomy (NCBI): domain Eukaryota; kingdom Viridiplantae; phylum Streptophyta; class Magnoliopsida; order Zingiberales; family Zingiberaceae; genus Boesenbergia; species Boesenbergia rotunda. The sequence continues at coordinate 158,492 of JAGFNQ010003123.1, forward strand.
TAAGCTTGTTAGATCACCAATAGTACTTAACTTTGAATCCTTTGCCAATATCAAAACAAGGTTCGATATGGTGCTTCCTGCACCAACATCATTCTCAATTTCAAACCTTCTCCGAGTAATAATCTGACGACTACTTCTTCGTAGGTAAGACTGTTGAGAAACTGACTCATTCATAGACAATTTACTCCCACTAGGTTGACTAGATTTAGGTATCCCCTGTGATTCTTGTTTTGTTGATAAGGGAACAATATCCTCCTCTTTTATTGTAAATAGAGGAATCAATTTATCAACTTTACCTCTTGTTGATAACTCAGTTCATAGACAATTTACCATCTCGTGATTCTATTTTAGAGATGGTTCCATCTTGTTGCTCACCAATGAAAATATGACCCTTAGAGGTATTAGAATATCTTACAAAGATACACTTTCTACCCCTTTGAGTTTTGACATGAATATAAGCAGCTGACCCCAAAGTCTCAGATTACTCAAATATGATTTTCTGTCTGTCCAAAGTTAATATGGAGTAGATGGAACAGATTTAGAAGACACTCGGTTAAGTATGTAGGTTGCAGCTAATCTCCCTAATAGAAAATATGCAAATTAGCTTGAGCCATCATCGATCTAACCATTTTAAGAAGAGTGGATCTTCTTTCACTAACTCCATTTTGCTGTGTAGTTTCAGCGATAGTTAGCTGTCTAAGATTCCTTTTCTCATTACATATTTTCTTGAACTGATTAGACAAATATTCACCTCCACGGTTAGTGCGAAAGGTTTTAACCTTAATGTTCCAATTGATTTTCAACTTTGTTCAAATAACGATTGAAGCAATCTAATACTTCAGATTTGTGAGAAATCAAACACACATAACCAAAACGCGTGAAGTCATCAATAAATGTAATGAAATAAGAACTTCCATGTCTAGCCTTCACATTAATTGAATCACAAATATCCAAATGAATCGATTGCAATGGTGATTCAACCCTAATAGTCTTACCAAATAGTTTCCTAGTTGTTTTTCCAACAAAATAATGCTCACATATAGACAAGTCAACTTTAGCAGGTGTGCTGAGCATACCCTCTCGGCTAATCTATTCATTATTTCTTGTCCTATATGTCCCAATTTAGCATGCCAAACTTCATCATTAACATCAACATTGCTAGTAAGAGCAATGTTTGAAAAACAACCATTATTTTCGCAATAAACGTTTGGTTTTACATCAAGAACCATGAAACCATTTGATACATAATCATATCTAATTAAAAAAGAGTTAATTTTCAGTTCCACACAACGATTATAAAAGTTCATACAATAACCCAATTCAAGAAGATAATTAACGGAAACCAGATTCCGTCGAATCTTAGGAGCATACAGGACATCATGCAGAAACAAGGTACGCCCACCACGAAAGTTGAGTTTGCAAGTGTCAATTCCTTTGATTACAATTCTTGCATTGTTTCCCATATATATCCACTTATTGCCAGCTGATACCCGACGGTACTCTACGTATGTTGTTCGATCACGAGCTACATTCCCGAGTAATGTGGCCCTTCATGCCACAGTTATAGCAAGTCAGTTTGTTTTTAAGTTTCTTTCCATACTTCTTTTTTTTCTTCTTGATTGGGTCTTACACAGCAGTAGCACCAACTTCTTTTCCCTTACCATTTCATTTCTTGAACCATCTTTTCTTATTTTTAGATCCAGAATCTTCAGTTATAAAAGCTTGTTCAGAAATTCATGTGGATTATATTCTCTCTGACTCCAATTCAATATAGCGTGAGACATCAGTGAAAGTCTTGATACTCTCACTGTGAGTAAGGTTCTATTTCATCATTTTCCAAGAATCAGGAAGGGAACGGATAACTGCTTGAACTTATTGTTCATTGGACAACTCATGACCAGCAGCTATGGCAAGTCAGTTTACTTTTGGGTTTCTTTCCATACTGCTTTCCTTTCTTCTTGATTGGGTCTTGTACAATAGTAGCGTCAGCTTCTTTTCCCTCACCCTTTCCTTTCTTGAACCATCATTTTTTATTCTTGGATCCAAAACTTTCAGCTACAAAAGCTTGTTCAGAAATCCCTACGGATTCTATTCTCTCCGTCTCCAATTCAATATGGCGTGAGACATCAGTGAAAGTCTTGATATTCTCACTGTGAGTAAGGTTCTATTTCATCATTTCCCAAGAATCAAGAAGGGAACAGATAACTACCTGAACTTATTGTTCATTGGTCAACTCATGACCAACAGCCTTAAGCTCCTGGATCATATTCCCCATTTTCCTCTGATGTTAGGTCATGGTAATAGTTTGGTACTTTTTACAACTATCAAACTTGATTGTCAATTGATGAAGCTTTCTTAAACTAACTCCATTGTATTTCTCTCTCAGGGCTACGTAGATAGCATGAGCTAATGGTATGTCTCATACTCAAATACCAGGTTGTCTACCATTGAACTAATCAATATCCTCTTAGCAGTGGAGTTCTTTTTCTTCCATGCCTTATAGGCATTAAGATCAAGTTTATGTTGTGTTGATGAACCATTAGCAAGTTCTTTCATTAACTGATTCACAACCTCTAGAATTTTTTGTTCTTCAAGAACATATTGTATCTTGAGATGTTATATTTTATAGTTATTCCCATATAATTTCTCTTCCTTATTGAGTTCAATCATGATGTTTATAGTTGTCATGATCTATCATAAATAAACACATTATTTATTAATTCAGTGTAATTTATATACATGTTATTAATAATTGACTAATTGTAAATTAGAATAGGTTTACAAAATCAAGTGGTAATTATGTTTCCACTGATCATTCGTATAATCCAGTTTAATCAACATTGATCAATTCTATTATACATATCCTATCAAATAAACTAATTATTTGTATTAATGAACTAATCATAGAATGAACTAATCATTTGTAAGAATGAATTAATCATTAAATAAACTAATCATTTATAAAAATAAACTAATCATTTTCAAGTCAATTAACACATAACATGAATTCTTTTATAAAATAATACTGTTTGTACATAACAACAGTCTATACCACATGATTTTCATTAACTAAATGGGTTAATACTATTCGTACATAATGACAGTAATAATAACAAAACTCTAACAAACTAGATAAGCTAATGTCACTGCCACTAGGATAAATACTAGTGCAATTGTTAACACAATCTATTTTATCTTAGAATTTACTCTATCTCCTCAATCGTCTCCCTTAGCTCATTCCGTCATACATCGAGACGGATCATCGTGCATATCATCTTGGCATATGGAATTGAAAAATAATATTGTCAGTACAAAATTGACAATCTAGTAACAAAACTGATTTATTTCAATTCACATATATGCATAGAACAAACACACAAAATCATAAGTAAATAAGAAAAATAAATTTTCTTTATTTGAGGAACTTCAGTTGACTAACACACTGGACCGGTTGATTAGGAAATTAGATCTCATTAGAACTAATCTAATTAGATGTCTTGTTGTTATTGTTTAATTTAAGCACATTTAAGTTTAAATCAAACTTATTGATCAAACCATTCAGACTAGTTATAATTTAGATTAAATTGTTCTAGTTAAACCTACTAATAATTTGAACTAGACCCGACCTGATTGGACAAAACTGATTTGGTTAAACCAACAAATGGTTTGAACCAAATTTGATATGATTGGACTAAATTGATCTGGTTAAACCAATAAATGGTTTGAACCTGACCGTGATCTGATTAAACCAACTAATGGTTTAAATCAGATTCATCAATTATTCAAGTTCAAGTCTATATCAAACTCAAGGCCAAGCTTAAGTAATTTTCACATGAATTAATTAAAAGAAACAAAACTCAAATAATTATAGCAGTGAAAATATTAAAAAAAAAATTATATGCATAGTGTCCAATAAAAACTTAAGTGTTTTTTCTATTGATTTTTAAAAAAATTTATTGTTCTGGAAGGAATCGAAGTCGACGGTCAGTCACCAGGGTCCAGCCCACGTGGATGTTGATGTCAGGGGAGGAACTCTACATCATGCGAGATTAACACGAGCGTTAGGGGAACACGCCGGAGGTTGTTCGGCGGAGTCCACTCTGACGCTCAAGTCAGTGCCTGATGAGACCCGAAATACTAGGTTAAAGTTGTCACGAATTGTGGGACCATCAGAATTTAGAATATGAATAAAAAGCTGGAAACCCTTTTTGCAATCAAAATATGAAAACGTAGTAAAGGGGCCACAGGTCGTATTTTTCCTGGGGACTAGTTGAGAGTTTGTTTGATTCGCGCTCGTGTTTATGTGTCGTTTGTTAATTTCGAGTTTCGAATGCGAATTGGATTTGGTTTCAAATAGGAATGGAAATGCAAAGAAAATAGAGGAAACTTAGCTAATAAGCTAAACAAAGTGATGGCCTTTAATGATTCAACCAATTGGCCAGTTAATCAAGGCAACTTAACTAAATTTGGGAAACAAATCTGAATTTAATGGCAGCCCAAATGTTAAGCAAGTGGATAAAAACAGTAATCACAATTTCTAGAACCAAATGACCTTAGTGACTAAGCTGCCCTTAATATCAAATGCAGGAATTGAAATGAACTTGATACATTTGATAGAGATAGTGCCCACTTGATATGCAAGGATAAACTTTTGTGCCAATATGAAACTGGACTAGATGCAATTCTGGAAATTGATGTCAATCAATTGCTGTAAAGGAAATAAATGAGAAATAATGAAGAGAACAAAGACTTCTTGAGCAAATGCAAATGCAAATGCAAATGCAGAAATTGAAGTCGCATACACAGAAGGGCTGATACGCAATTTGCAACCCAATTTCAGAACTTAATATCAAGTGCCTTGGAATGAAACAAACTGCAAGTGAAATCAGAGGTTAAAACCGAGCTCACTTGATATCAATTCAGAGAGAATCACTGAGGATTGCCGAACTGACTCATTGGCAGGTATGGGACTCGAATTCAGAGATGAAATTGCAGAATTCAGAGCATTAAAGCAGAAATCAGCCACAAATTAGATGCACCTACAAACAATCAACAAGCTATCTGAAAGTAATTGCTCAAACTAGCTTCCAGATGGGATTGAGAAGAGCTAACATTCCATTGATGCAACCTTAGAAATCAGAAAGTAAACACTTCAAAAATTAAGCTGAAACTGTATAAAGCAGAAATGGATTCAGGATTCAAGAAAATGAGACAGCAATTCAAATGCAGAATTCAATAGAGTAACTAAGTTTGAATGCATTAATCTGAGTTCAGAGAAACAAGTTGAATTCAACTAATGTTATTTGACATCAATGCAGGAAGGAAAAACTGATGTGCAGAAATGGAGTGGGACACGCAAGGAGGAGCTGATACACAAGATGGAAACCAAATTCTGAATCTGATATCCATTGCTATGGAATTAAACCAACTGCACGTGAGTTCAGAAGTTAGAACTCAGCTTATTTGTACCAATTCAGAAATAAGAAGTTGAAGATTTCAGAAGTTAAAGTTGGGTGGCAGAATTCGAAGTTGAAATGCAGAAAACAGATTTGGAATGCAGCATGTGCAGAAAATGCAGAAATACCAAACTGATCAAAATTCAGAAATGAAGCTAGAGGAGAAACAACTTAAATCAACTAAACTAACACACTAGATGTGAAATACACTAAAAAGTTCAGAACTAAGTGAATTTGCAGCTTGAGAAAACTGATACGCAGCTGAAAAACAGGGAAAAGCTGATACAAACTGATACGCAAGCTAAAAATAGGAAATAAACTAAATTAAATTCAATTGATCACTGAACAAGCAATCTGACTAACTACTTGAAGCATTGAAACACTAATTAGAGCTGGAACAATTCAGTAAACGAAGTTAACTAATCTGAAACAAAGACAGAAACGAAACAATGGCAGTAATGGAAATTACAGCTACAAACAACTGAAATTAGCTAAATAACTAAGCCTCAATCCTCCCTAAGCTCAAAATCTCTTTGTTCGTCACGCAAAGGCTGGCCTCGAACCCCTAAGCTCAGCAAATCAGTGGAGCGCAGCTTGGATTGATGAACTCTGCTCAAACTGCATCAGCTGGAAGAATTTCGATCCGAACCCTTCGATCTCAGCTTCATGAGTTGCGATGATGATTTGTAGAAGACCTGAGCTCACCTGAGAACCCCTACAAGTGGCTCAGATGATCGGAAATGGGTTGTAGCTGAGATTTCAGTGCTCGGACCACAGAGAATGCCGAAACCCTCAAACACCTCTGTCCGGATGAAATTTGAGATGAATTCTCGATCGAATCTGTCTTCCAAGGATTCAGATGATGATCAAATGGAGAAATTGAGGGGTCGCGCCCCGGAAATGGAGAAAAACTTGAAGAAACTGAAGAACTCGATGAAGAAGGTAGCTACGGCGAAGACGCGACGAAGGCTGAAGGCTGTGGAGTTTCTGATTAAATACATAGGAATGGACGGTCCAGATTGATTTTGGATGAATCCAACGGCTGATCTTGCTCTGATCTGACCCAAACTTTTCAGATGTTGATCAAGGGTCAGGATCTGCTTCGTGGTAGCTCGGATCCTCCAGATGTGCAACGGATGGTCCAGATCAACCTAATCTTTGAATGGACGATCTAGAGCCCTCCGAGCTTGATCCAACGGTTGATTGAGCTCTGATTGGGATAAAACCTTCAGATCTTGATCAGAATGCTTGATCAACCCTAACTCTAGCTCGGATTGCTTCAGATGGTCCCGGATGGCTCAGATCTAGCCGCTTTTGAATCGGACGACCCGGATTAATCCGAAACTTGATAACTCGATCCGGGTCCACTTCCGACTCAAGTTTGACCCAGTATGCCCTAGGTCCAGGATCCTTTCATGCCTACAAAAATATATCAAAAAATTAGTGGCCAAATAATCCAAAAATGTGTAAATTTGCAATTAAGTCCAAAATAAGAGGAAATCCTAAAACCTAGGGTAAAATCACAATTAAGCAAGTAAAACATGGGTCAAACATGGATTTTAGCAATTAAAATAATCAACAAAATGGTACTTATCAGTGCCTCGATGGAGAAGAAGAGTAGAAGGTAGGAAAATGTATGAGTAGTAGAGAATGCGTAACCCCTTTACCGGAGGGGTTAGAGTATCTTTTATACCTGCGGCCGCTGCCTTCGAGTGCCTCCGCGATCTTCGCCACGCCTCCTCGATTATCGGTTACTGGATCATCCAAGTAACGGTCATCACGGCTCTTCCATCTGGGTCGTTGCGATGATTAAGGCTTTGGTGGCCGCATATCACGGGTCGAGATTACTCCGTAATGAGGGATGACGATGATCCACCGATCCGAGGAAAATAGACCGCTACTTGAGGTTGAGTATTCCTTGGGCTTCGCCACCCCGAGGTGATCTCGAGGTCTTCTGGTCCGGGAGGTCCCGGGTGCTCCACTTCCCCGAGGTGGTCTCGGGGCCTGACTTCCCGGGGTGACCCCGGGAGGGGTTTTCTGATCTGAGCTCTGGGGCGTGTTTACCGCGGGGGGAGGCCGGAGGATCTCTCTCCCGAGGGGATCCCGGGAGATCCGAAAGAGAGTCGCTCAGACTCTCTATATTTTGCCACCCATCTTCTTCAGCCCACGTGTCTGCCCTGGGGTATTCAACCCCATCACAAATCCCTCCCTTCAAGTCTGATCGAAGGAAGTGTTATTGACTGATCGGACTAGTGTGGTGATGAAGAAGTCGTATCCCATCGGCCCCTATATCTTTTAATACTTTGCTGGCGACCTTCGAGTCCGAAGAATCATACTATGCGCCTCTGGGCCCTAGGCAGCTCTTTGAATGTGTCCCACACTCCCACAAATTTCGAGGTGTCGCCATGACAGCGGCCCAAGGCCCTTTAAAGGCGTATGGGGTTTCTTAATGGCGACCAGGTCGTCTGGCGAATGTGGCCTTACCACGCGTCTCGCCCTTCTTTGTGCGGCGATCTCCCACTGATACGTGCCGTGGGTCAGACGAAGCGACGACATCAAAGGATAGGGGCTCCTCGGGATGTCTAATTAACGTTGCTGACGTGCTGCCTTTTCATTGTCCACAGGAGGGCGAGTTCTTCCTATAAAAGCGGGTGCAATGACACTCTTCTACCTCCTTGCCCTATCCGCTTCCAAACACCCTCATTCTCTTATTGCTCCTCTTGCTGCCGCCCCCGTCTCCGATTGTAAGTCTTCTTCTATTTTTTGCTCTCTTCAATCCTAATGGGTCCAGTAGAGAAGAAAAAGAAACCCCGCAGCGACAACGATAATACCCTGGGAGAGCCAGTCTACCATCCGGAGTGGTATGATAACATCTCCTCTAGGGTTAGGTTAGAATCCCTCCAAACCGCCTGTCGGAAGTATGGGATCCTCGAGGGCTGGGAGATGAGAGTTCCAGCCTTAGGCCAATCACCTGTAGAGACTCCTGAAGGTTTTTTCACTTTCTTTTTGGGACTGGTAGAGTTAGGGCTTCGTTTCCCTATCCCCCCTTCTTCATGAATGTCGCTCAATACTTTGGGTTCCCTATCCACCAAATGGTCCCAAATGCTTTTGCCTAGATAGGCGGGGCGTTTGTGCTCTTCAGACTTTTTAACATCCCTCTAACCCCTCAATTTTTGCATTTTTTCTTTGTTCCGGTTGGCTCCCGAGGGGTATTTGGCTTTATAGCCCGTTCTGGTCATAGGTTTTTGGGGGACCTTCCTTCTTCACACAAGGGATGGAAGGAACGATTCTTTTATATCCAACTTCCTGAGCATCCTTTCAGTCCTATTCGCTGGATGGAGAGCCTGCCGCCTATCCTAGACCTCGGCGACTTCCAGCAGGACGCGGGATACCAGAGGCCCAGGCGTATCCTCGCAGGGATGGAGTTTCATGGTCTCCAGCTGGTGCAGTGCGAGAAGCTTCTTTACCGGGTTGAGCTCAGCCCGAAAGTCACGAGCCTTAGCTCTAGTCTTTGTAAGTTACCTTCTGTTTTGCACACTTCCTTGTTAATTCTAACTGATGTTCTTCTGTCCCTATTTCACAGACGACGTCATGATTTCTCGAGCCCTGAACCGGCTCCTGAAGTGGGTCAGTCCAACGAACAGGCGTTGGTTCCTACTTCTGCTTCCCTCGCTCCGGTGGGTATTTCGGATGAGGGTTGCGGGGGAGCGACGTTACCTCCAGAAGACAGGGAAATTCATGAGGCCCCCAAGATCTTGGAATAGCCAAACAGCCTACCGGCTCCAAGGGGGGGTTCTCCTTCATCTCCCCTCAAGGCGGCAGAGGCGGAGGTTGTGCCTCCTCCCCCTGCCCATCATCCAGAGACCCAGATTATGGAGAAAAGACAACAAAAGCGGTTGGTCTCCAGGTCTCTCCCCTTGAAGAGGTTGAAGAAGGGGCCCGCCTCAGAGCTCTTGCCCTCCATTGATGAAGAGGACACAGTGCCCCTGTTAAATCCGACAATTTTGACGCGATCCAGAATTTTTTTTCAGAAAAGGTTTAGGGTTTTCGAGACCCAAATTGAAATTAGAGGGTTAAATCGTTTTGAAAATTTAGTGTTAAGGGCGGATGTGAGATTAGTCAAACATTGAGGGACTTTTCTGTAAAAAGCCACCCCTTATAAACCCTTTCTCCTCTCCCTTGCATCGCGTGCCCTAGCCGACAGCCCCCATCGTTCCTCCTCTCTTCCGCCCGAGCCATCTCTTCCCTCCTCATCGCCGATCACCACCTCCTCGCCGGAGAAAGGCGTTACCCCTCTTCTTTTCCCTTTCTCTGATTCGATCATGGTCTTCACAGAGCATCCATTCTCCACCCTTTTTATTCCTCGTGATCACTTTCTTCTCCTCACAAAACCATCGACATGCATCCCTCTTTGCTGGTCAATTGGAGCCGAGTGTCTACTGGGAGTTTCGTCGGAGTCTGTCTCACCTGAGGGCAGAAGATCGGCAGCACCAGCATCAGGGGCGTCGATCGAGCTCAACACATCTGGGCTATGGGCTTGCATATTCAGAGCTTCACTGAGTGAGGTGGTGGCCGAATTTCCAGAGGGAAAGAGCTCAAGCTAGGACTTGTGATTCTTTGCTCTATTTCTCAAAGATCTGCCAGATTGGAGCTGAATTGGGGGCTGCATGGGTTGTTGGCTCGGATCTGTACCTGAGATTTGTTGTTCCTCCTCCCTTGTTGTTGTGTATCCAGATTTGGTGTAGGGAACTCTTCCGGTTCCTTAGTAGGTAAGAGCTCTCTAGCTGATTTAATCTGGCATGGACCAAATGGACTCGAGGTTGTGAATTCGAATTGATTCGTGTGTGATGGCAGGTCTGATCCAGGAATTGGAATTGGAATGTACTCCATTCCTTCATCTGCTGCTCCAACCCACTATGATGTTTCGTTTGGGGCTGGGAAGAAGAGTTCTGGCATTTGATCTCCTGGGATTTGAGGTAAGGAGATGTTTTCCCTTCATTTTATTGCTATTAGAGTATTGTTTGGCAGTGGAAGATAAATTGGATCTATAGGGAGTTTTGTGCCATGAAGATCCCCTGTTTTGATGTAGGTTTTAGATGCTACCGTGAGCTTCATGCATTAGGAATTTTGTCTTGAAGTTGGTCACGATTGCCTGATCTCTGAAGTTGATTGGTTTGGAATTGGTTTTAATGTATGTTTCTAAACAGATTGGGGAAATTGGTTTTTTTCGCTGAGTTGGTTTCTATGGGATTGTTTGAGGTTAATAGTATGATGATGCTGTGAATTAAATTAGTATGGAATGTGTCTTTGTAGCCAGATCAGTGTGGTTATGATTTGATGTTGCTATGGTTCTTGCCGTGAATTAGTGGTATGAATTGAAATGGAATTTTGGAATTTTGAGTGGCCTTAGTACTTGTACAGATTAGGTTTTTATTGTGAGAGTCGAACCTTGAGTTAAGCTTGGAAATAAACCTAGATCAAACCTAATCTTAATTACGTGGAATAATTAATAACCTATCATCTAATTAGATATAATTAAATGAAAAAGGTGATGAGGTTAACCCTGATACGGTTTAGGGATTTGTTTAGCTATTTAATAATTGTTATGATACTAAAATTGTGTCCATTGATACAGGACACTGATTGCTTTTGGACATCGGGACAGGAGGTTCTTATTTGATACGGACTCCTACTTGGAGACGGGTACTTCTTGCTTGTCTTCTTTAGATCCACGTTATCTTTATGCATGACTATTTGCTATTGATGCAGTAGGCTGATATTGACCTTTATCTGCTACCGTTTTGTTATCCTGCTTGATACTTTTGCTTGACCTTGGATATGATCTAAATTTCTTCTATACAGTCTCGTTTATTTGTTATCTGATTATGTATAGCATTGGTATAAGCATGAGTATGTGGATAGGGATTAGCATACCATTGTATGGTTGCATTGGTTGATTCTAGTCATACTTGCACGTGTGTCTAGATATAGACTGATTGGGTTATTGTGGCATGTCACCTGATATCTGCATTGGTTGATTCTATTAATACTTGCATGTGCACTTAGATGCATGATGGTTAGGTTATTATACCTGTGATCGACCTGTGCATGTTATGTTGAGTTATGTATGATGACCTGGTAGGGGTTGCATGTGTTTGAGTCATGCACCATACCTGCACTGTTGCATGCCGGCGATCAGCAACTCCCTTGTGGTTGAGCCTATCGTCTTTCGGTACATGATATGCACACACGACCACTCATGGGTTACTGGATATCGTTGGGTGTGTGCATTTGTTCTGTTCTGCTCCGCTCGACCGCTCAGGGGTAGTGGTTTCGGAGCATAGTAGCAGGCAGAGATCCCTTCTCTTCCTATAGACCAGAGGAGATGAGAGCGACGCTCCCTCATATATACATGGGGTAGGGGTGGTCCCCCGCCAGCATCCTGTCCACTCGGTCACTCAGGAGCAGTGATAGCAGGGTGCGTACAGTGTCACAGCTCTACCCACTCAGCCGACACGGTATCGCCTGTCTCGGTGGCTTGATTGGCGTCAGGGGGTGACCATGACATTGCATCATGTGCATATGATGCATTGTGAATTTTGATTGTGATTGTTGCATTTATTTGTTGCACTTGTTTGACATGCATGTACAAGATATGCTTATGTGTGGTTTGATGACCCTGCACTTACTCATGTGGTACGAGTCCTTTTATGGCATGGATAGACTGATTTCTAGTATGTAATGTGAGTTGTTATTTTTAGTTATGCATATTTTGATATTCCTGTTGAGACTGTATCCTGTTGGTTCTGTATAGCTATTTTAGCTATTTCTGTTGAGCTATGCATATCTTTCTATATACCCGCGGAATCCACTTGGACTCACCACCCATCGTAATATTTTTATTTTCAGGTTTATAGCTCGTCGGAGTAGCCCAGTTGCCGATCCCGGGTCCCCACGACTCTATTTGGATGGGTGCTTCCGGTGATTTTGTTTTCTTTGATAGCATAGTAGATGTTTTGTATTCGTTTTGTTACCGTGGACTTGTATTGGATTTATTCTTGTGGTATTGTATTTTTGAGTCCTTTGTTGGACTACGTGTTGGTTGTTTTGCTGCGCGTCTGCCCTAGGGGCAGCTCAGGTGAGTATTATGGATTTTAGTATTGCGATATTTTCCTTTCCATATATTATATATCTGTTTTGAGGCTTGAGGCCAATTTATAAACTGCGTGTGATATATGTATGTGTAAATTGTCCGCCGAACGAGGGAGATGCTGTCCGATTTTATATTGGATCAGCGGCTCTGTTGGTCTCGGGGCGTGACAATTTAAATAAATTGGTATCAGATAAAATTCGGAAAGTTCGGAAAACACAAAAAAATAAGTAGGCATTGTAACCTACGCTCTGATACCAAAATAAATTGTCACGCCCCGAGACCAATGGAGTCACTGATCCAATATAAAATTGGACAGCATCTCCCCTGTCCGGCGGACAATTTACACATACACACAGCACACACAGTTTATAAATTGGCCTCAGGCCTTAAAACAGATATATAATATATGGAAATGAACATATCGAAATGCTAAACTCTGTAATACTCACCTGAGCTGCCCCCTGGGCAGGCGCGTAGCAAAACCACAAACACCAAGTCCAACAGAGGACTCAAAAAATACAATACCGTACGAATAAATCCCATACAAGCCCACGGTATATGAAAAACGAATACAACGCATAAAGAATGCTATCAAAATGAAAACCAACGCGGAAGCACCCAACCACGGAGTCATAGGGACCAGGACTGGCAACTGGGCTCCTCCGGCGAGCTATCAACCTGAAACAAAAATATTACGACGGGTGGTGAGTCCAAGTGGACTTGCGGGTATATAAAAGATATGCATGGCAGAAAAAATAGCTAAATAGCTATAAAAAACAACAGGATACAATCTCCAAATAATATCAGAAGCATGCATAACTGAAATAAAATGACTGTACATACCAGAAATCAGTCTATCATGATCATAAAGACTCGTACCATACGAGCAAGTGCAGGGTCAACAAACCATATCAAAGATATCCTGTACTGCATGTCAAACAAGTGCAGCAAATAAATGCAGCAAACACAATCAATGCACAATGCATCATATGCACATGATGCAATGTCATGGTCACCCCTGACCCAGTCAAGCCACCGAGACAGGCGATACTGTGTTGGCCGAGTGGGTAGAGCTGTGACACTGTCGCACTCTGCATCACTGCTCCTGAGTGACCGAGTGGACTGGATGCTGGTGGAGCATCCTCCCCTCATGTATATATGGGGGAGATATCTCTCTCATCTTCTTGGTCTATGGGAAGAGAAGGGATCCCTGCCTGCTACCACGCTCCGAAACCACTACCCCTGAGCAGACGAGCGGAGCAATACAGAGCAAATGCACACACCTAGTGGTATCCACTAACCTATGAGTGGTCGTGTGTGTATATCATGTGCCGGAAGACGATAGGCTCAACCACAAGGGAGTTGCTGATCGCCGGTATGCAACAGTGCAGGTATGGTGCATGACTAACACATGTAACCCCTACCAGGTCATCGACACATAACTCAACCTATCATGCATAGGTCATATGTATGCATCATAACCCAATCAATCCTATATCCAGACACACGTGCAAGTATGAATAGAATCAACCCATGCAATCATACAATTGTATGCTAAACTCTATCCACATACTCATGCTCATACCAATGCTATACAGAATTAGATAACAAATAAACGAGACTGTATAGAAGAAAGTTTAGATCATATCCAAGGTCAAGCATAAGTATCAAGCAGGATAACAAAATGGTAGTAGATAAAGGTCAATATCAGCCTATTGCATAAATAACAAATAGTCATGCATAAAGATAAAGTGGATCTACAGATACAAGCAAAAAGTACCCGTCTCAAATGAAGATGCTCGTATCAACAAGGAACCTCCCGTCCAATGGTCCACAACCAAAAGTCCAAATCAATGCCCTGTATCAATGGACATATTTAAATAGCTATTACAAAGATAGTAACTAGCTAACAAGTCCCTAAACCATGTCAGGGTTAACCTACACAACCTATTGCATTTAATTTTATCTAATTAAATGATAAGTTCCTAACTACTCCGTGTAATTATGATTTAGTTAACTCTTAGATTTTATACTCATCCAAGAATCTGGTAGAACCCAAGAAACAACCTAACAGATTAGATGAGAACCTCACGCCATCATCATCTATAACCAAAACAAGAAAAAAAAAAAAAAAAAAAAAAAAAAAAAAAAAAAAAAAAGATCATCATCTAGGCTGAACTCCAAACGCAGAGTAATCTTGTGAAGGAAATCAGGGCCAATGCATTTCTCCACACATACTAACAAAACTAACAGATCAAAAGTCATATGCTCCAGCAAAAACCAAAGTACTCAAGAGGGGAAGCCAAGTATTCTCCTACACCAATCTGCCATCAACAATTACATATCTAAAACAGTCCCATACCTAAGCTAATCAATATCCAAGCACCCAGAACAATCTACTGTAATTACAGATCCAAGAACATAATTCAACCACCAAAACACAGATACAAAACAGATCAAAAGAATAGGAAGGCAGCAACTAAAACTTCCAAATCAGAATCACAATAGATCCATACTCCACACACTAATCCAAATTGGAGCAAATCAAACTTAAGACAGAAGATCTCCATCAAATCACTAAGCTCAGATGACATTCTGTAAACACAGGAACACAACTGCACTAATCTAACCAAACGAAATCGAACAAATCCCAAATCAATAGAAGCTCATATCTGAACCCATTCCAAACCTAGCACGGTGAGTTTCACAGCACATCTTTAATCTCAATCCAAATCAGAACAGAATCTATACAATATATGAACCTTACCTAAGTACGCACTGCATTTATAGTCGCTAGGAACCCTCAGCCCCTTGTACTCTACTGCTTGGATCTCTCCTTCCTCGCTGATGTTCAACCGCAAACCAGGTCTGTGATCGGATCGAGCGGTGAGGTCCGGCGAACTCGTAAGGGGACTCCTCGGCTCTGAGAAAATAAGGATAGATCTCATGAGGAAGAGAGGCTAACGTGCCCTAAATCGCCAGAGCTCATCTGGAACGGACCCCGTCAGTGAAGCTTGGACGCCGATCGCGCATGGGTTCGCCTGAGAGATGGAGCTTCGGTCTCAGAGAGGAAGAGGGGCGATCGGGCGTGAGTGGGCAACGAATGTTTGGCTTCGTGCAAAAGATGGAGAAGGGCAGATTTAATGCTATTCAATTAACCCTCCTAGTTTAGATCATCCAAAATTTACCTATATTTTAATATTTAAATTGGACTACCCAACTTGCTTTAATAGCCTAAGCCCTCAAACTGGTTTAGTTTAACCCTTAACTTCCAATTTGAGATCCAAAACCTTATGCCTTCCCAAAAAATTTTCTGGATCGCACCAAAAGTGTCGGATTTAACATCCTCCCCTACTAAAAAAATTTGATCCCCAAATTTATTATTCCTCGTACGGCAAACATTAGCAGCTAAACTTGTCTGTACACATCATGAATAACCACTCCGTATGATACCCTAAGGTTACACCGCTATGGAGCAACTAGAGATATCAATCCAAAGGTTATCATCTAATAACCAGATACACCCGAACAACCAATCAATCATCACACCTATCTAGGGTGCTCAACCCTAAGATCACGAGCACCAAGTCTATACTCAATCCTCAAACGTAAATCATCAAATCCATGAGTATCACTCAAGCATCCCCAAGTCAATAACATCCTCCAAGCATCACAAGTCAATATATATCCTCCACTAGATCTTAGAAGATAACATATAGCTAGAAATTCCGCCAATATGTCATACCATATGCTACCATCACTAACAAACTTTCAAACAATCAACACATAGAAAGATCATATATCCACTAAATGATCCATCAAAAGTTACAAATCCGGCAGGTCCATATCCACTAATAGAATCCTTAAAATACAACATATCATAGAGATTCGTCAATCTCAATCCACCTCTCAACACCATAACGGATCGTATATCCCGATGCACCATAAAGAGTATCTAACCACGAACACTCAATCTATGAGTCAAAATCACTTATAGAATCATATAGCAATGAGCGAGTCGACCAATCATCGCCTCATAACCCAATATTCTCCGATTCCTCCATTCAAGGTTCAGAAAACTCCATAGTAAGAAAATAGAGACACTCTACCTCTCAAGAATATCTCAACATAATCACGAAGTGATTCTTTATTTCATGAAGGTTGTCTTCGGCATCTTCCACCCAAAGGTGGTCTAGCCTCGTAAGTGATTCGCCTCAGCGCAAATCATAAGTACGAAGGTACCGCCTTGGTTATCCAAACCAAGTACACGCGGTAACCGTAGGTGTCATGCAATTAGCCCCACACTTTTTTATACTAGCTCAAGTCACCCATCAAACTGTACCTTCTAGATCATCAACCAGGTACAGGTGATCCATGATCATATACCCTAAATTGGTATCAGATAGACATCGTAAATCCACAAGTCCCCATGGAATAAAATATGTCAACCCTCTACTAACAATGATAATATGCAATTCATGCTACTCTTCTACATCAATATAGATCATATACCCTACACGTGCCTTCCAGGTCACCTAACTAGGCACAAGAACCTAAGGTCTAAAACTACTTGAACCAGGATAAGTCGATCCTATACTAATCAAGCCAACAGCAATAGACAACCCTAGTTGTCACGCAGCTAATAATAGCTAGTACAAATAAATGAATGGTAAGATCAAGGAAAGATCAATTCTTAACCTCTAGCAAATTGTCGACAGATTCGACCTTGGCTTTTCCGACTCAGCAGTTGATGCTACTAGAGAATTAACATTCCCCACTCCAAGGTCTCGTCCACAACGTGTCACTAGTCGCTCCCATGAACGATCACGAATAAGATAGAATGACAACATGTCAATCCAACTAAAACCAAGCCTACAACTATCTATGCATCTAGTATGAATATATAATCCCACCAAGCTGGGGATAGTCTAACCAATCCTAAATCTAATAGTGAATACTAAAACTAGGATAGTTCTAGAAAGATATACCTCGTGCTGCCTGGAGATGTCCCATCGCCGTTAGGTACCAGAGTACAAAACACGTCGGGAAAGTGACTCCGAAAATCTGAAATGTACTCGGGAGACTTCATCAAACCCGAGCTCCAACACCTATCGAGTAGGTATCAGATTTAACTCCGAAAAATCCATAAAACAAGTACACAACGCAAACCTAAATCCATAAGTCCCCAAGGTATTCAGCAACCTGGGCTCTAATAACAAAATAAATTGGTACCAGATAAAATTTGAAAAATCCAGAAATCACAAAAATAAGTAGGCATCGTAACCTAGCTCTGATACCAAAATAAATTGCCACGCCCTGAGACCATTGGAGCCGCTGATCCAATAGAAAATCGGACAGCATTTCTCCTCTCCGACGGACAATTTACACATACAGACAAATCCACGCAGATATAAAATGGTCTCTGGCCACAAAACAGATATATAACATATGGAAATGAACATATCGAAATGCTAAACTCTGTAATACTCACCTGAGCTACCCCCTATGCAGGCGCGTAGCAAAACCACAAACACAAAGTCCAACTGAGGACTCAAAAATACAATATCGTACGAATAAATCCAATACAAGCCCACGGTATATGAAAAATGAATACAACGCATAACGAATGCTATCAAAATGAAAACCAACGTGGAAGCACCCAACAACAGAGTCGTAGGGACCAGGACAGGCAACTGGGCTCCTCTGGCGAGCTATCAACCTGAAACAAAAATATTACGACGGGTGGTGAGTCCAAGTGGACTTTGCGGGTATATAGAAAGATATGCATGGCTGAACAAAATAGATGAAAAAGCTATAAAGAAACAACAGGATACAGTCTCAACAGGAATAGCAGAATATGCATAACTGAAATAACAACTGACTGTACATACCAGAAATCAGTCTATCCTGACCATAAAAGGACTCGTACCACACGAGTAAGTGCAGGGTCATCAAACCACACATAAGCATATCCTGTACATGCATGTCAAACAAGTGCAGCAAATAAATGCAACAATCACAATCAAAATGCACAATGCACCATATGCACATGATGCAATGTCATGGTCTCCCCTGACGCCAATCAAGCCACCGAGACAGGCGATACTGTGTTGGCCGACTGGGTAGAGCTGTGACACTGTAGGCACCCTGCTATCACTGCTCTTGAGTGACCGAGTGGACAGGATGCTGGCGGGGGACCACCCCCCTACCCTATGTATATATGAGGGAGCGTCGCTCTCATCTCCTCTGGTTTATGGGAAGAGAAGGGATCTCCTCATGCTACCACGCTCCGAAACTACTACCCCTGAGCGGTCGAGCAGAGCAGTACAAAGCAAATGTACACACCTAACGGTATCCACTAACCCATGAGTGGTTGTGTCTCCATATCATGTACCGAAAGCCGATAGACTCAACCACAAGGGAGTCGCTGATCGTCGGCATGCAACAGTGCAGGTATGGTGCATGACTCTCACACATGCAACCCCTACCAGGTCATCATACATAACTCAGCATAACATGCACAGGTCGATCACACGTATAATAACCTAACCATCATGCATCTAAGTGCACATGCAAGTAAATAACAGAATCAACCAATGCAGATATCAGGTGACATGCCACAATAACCCAATTAGTCCATATCTAGACACACGTGCAAGTATGACTAAAATCAGCCAATGCAAATATCAGGTGACATGCCACAATAACCCAATCAGTCCATTTCTAGACACACGTGCAAGTATGACTAGAATCAACCAATGCAACCATACAATGGTATGCTAATCCCTATCCACATACTCATGCTCATAACAATGCTATACAGAATCAGATAACAAATAAACGAAACTGTATTGAAGAAAATTTAGATCATATCCAAGGTCAAGCATAAGTATCAAGCAGGATAACAGATAAAGGTCAATATCAGCCTACTGCATCAATAACAAATAGTCATGCATAAAAATAACGTGGAACTAAAGAAGATAAGCAAGAAGTACCTACCTCAAATGAAGATGCTTGTATCAATAGAGAACCTCCCGTCCAATGGTCCGCAACCAAAAGTCCAAATCAATGCCCTGTACCAAAGGACATATTCAAATAGCTATTACAAACATAGTAACTAGCTAACAAGTCCCTAAATCATGTCAGGGTTAACCTAGTCAACCTATTTCATTTAATTTTATCTAATTAAATGATAAGTTCCTAACTACTCCATGTAGTTATGATTTAGTTAACTCTTAGATTATATACTCATCCAAGAATCTGGTAGAACCCAAGAAACAACCTAACAGATTAGATGAGAACCTCACGCCATCATCATCTAGGCTGAACTCCAAACGCAGAGTAATCTTGTGAAGGAAATCAGGGCCAATGCATTTCTCCACACATACTAACAAAACTAACAAATCAAAAGTCATATGCTCCAGCAAAAACCAAAGTACTCAAGAGGGGAAGCCAAGTATTCTCCTACACCAATCTACCATCAACAATTACATATCTAAAATAGTCCCATACCTAAGCTAATCAATATCCAAGCACCCAGAACAATCTACTGTAATTACAAATCCAAGAACATAAGTCAACCACCAAAACACAGATACAAAACATATCAAAAGAATAGGAAGGCAGCAACTAAAATTTCCAAATCAGAATCACAATAGATCCATACTCCACACACTAATCCAAATTGGAGCAAATCAAACTTAAGACAGAAGGATCTCCATCAAATCACTAAGCTCACGATAACATTCTGTAAACACACGAACACAACTGCACTAATCTAACCAAACAAAATCGAACAAATCCCAAATCAATAGAAGCTCATATCTGAACCCATTCCAAATCCTAGCACGGTGAGTTTCACAGCACATCTTTAATCTCAATCCAAATCAGAACAGAATCTATACAATATATGAACCTTACCTAAGTACGCACTGCATTTATAGTCGCTGGAACCCCTCAGCCCCTTGTACTCCACTGCTTAGATCTCTCCTTCCTCGCTGATGTTCAACCGCAAACCAGGTCTATGATTGGATCGAGCGGTGAGGTCCGGCGAACTCGTAAGGAGACTCCTCGGCTCTGAGAAAATAAGGATAGATCTCTGAGGAAAAGAGGCTAACGTGCCCTAAATCGCCAGAGCTCATTTGGAACGGACCCCGTCGGTGAAGCTTGGACGCCGACCGCGCATGGGTTCGCCTGAGAGATGGAGCTTCGGTCTTAGAGAGGAAGAGGGGTGATCGGGCGTGAGTGGAATGGGACAAAAACGCTGCCCTAATCACCTCTTATTCGATGCCTTTTTGCATTCAAGTCCACCCATTCTAACTTAATTCAATTTGCACCCCTAACTTTGAACATTTTGACAAACAACCCCTTTAATTTAAGGATACCCCTACAACTTGTTTCACTTTTGGCATGCAAGCCCCTCAACCTTAGGGTTTAAAGAGATTTAACCCTCTAACTTCAATTTGGGACTCGAAAACCCTATGCCTTCTTTGGAAAAATTTTCTGGATCGCATCCAAAAGTGTCAGATTTAACACGGGGGACTGATCACAAAGTCCTGGTTCAGGGAATTGAGCATGAAGTCCTAGCTGAGGGTTGGGCACCGACGTCTTGGTTCGAGGAATTGGGCACGATGTAATGGTCTAGGATCGGGCAAAAGACTTAGCCGAGTGAGGACTACGGACACAAGTAGAGACGAGTCGGGGCTCGGACGTCTCGAGATCCGGGAGTCTCGGGGGCTGAGCAAAAGTCCAACCGGAGGTCCCAGTTGGCAAAAGATAACTTCTCCAAGGTGGAGTAGGTGAGGACGTGTTTCCCTGGAAAGGGAATAGTAGGCGTCGGTTCGACTTAGGATTTCATTTGAAATCCAAAGTCATAACTAGACAGCTCTGGCTGTCATTAAGACTCAAGATTATTTGTTTTATCTTGTGTTTGTTTGTCTTGTAGGAACTTGGAGACGGAGAGCAAACGTAAGAAAACAGGTTGCTGGGAAGAGCTTCCTGGGTGTCTGAATGCTATCAGGTGTCATATAGGTCAAGCGCCCTATATTAGTCAAGCGCCCAACATCCCAAGCGCCTGGGATGCATGATTTTATCCCTACGCCGAGTTCGCTGGATTTGATCAACTTTTGACCACTTGTGAGGCCCCTAGACCTTATCAGGTGCCCAAGAAGATGTTATAAAAGGGACTTCGACCCCTTACTTCAGAACACTAAGTTTTCCATCTGCTTAATCATTCTGTGCGAAGCAAAAGCGCTAAGTCAAAGCTCTATGACCAAGGAGGCTCTAGGAGGAAGTACGCTACACTTTGGACTTTCGGTTTGCCAGATCTTCGTTTCTGTTGGTTTGCTTTTAGTTTATAAAGTTGTACTTATTTTATTATCATTTCTTTGATTGTACTTAAAAGATGGGTTTCTCCATCTCCAGAAATTTCAGAAAGGAGACCATTAGTGGACTCACGCTGAGTACTTAGGCCTTGGACGTACTGACCCTGAGGGTTGGGAACCAAGTAAATCCCGCGAGTTATTCTTATTGTGTATTTGTTTATTATATATTCCGTTGCGTACTAACTCTCTGATAGCAAGAACGAACGACAAAGATCCGCGAAAAGAAGTGAGTCGATATTCACCTCCCCCTCTATCGACGTCACCGATTCTACAATAAAAGGGTATACAGGCACCCAAGTGCCTATAGGGGCGCCCCCAACGTTACAATCCAGCCGTGTCCCAATTCGCTCCCTGATCAAACCTTATCCTTCTCGGGAGCCTAAGAGCCTCTGGGGTGCCTGTGTTGCTAACGTCGTGACTCCAACCAGCGCGCGCCAACTTAGCCTCACCCAGGCTCAATCACTCACATAGAGGCGCCCAAGACATCTCGGGCGCCTGTGTTCCCGGGCGCCCGAAACCTTTCAGTCGCCTGTGTTCTCGGGCGGGCCAAACGCGACCAGTCTTTATCTTGTTTTCCTACAAGACAGGGTTAGTGCACACACAAATAATATATAACGTGAATGCATGTACGACGACCAGTGCTGTCCGATCCTGACTTTGGATTTCAACTGAAATCCTAAGTCGAACTGATGCCTTCTGTTCCCTCTTCTGGGGAACGCATCCTCACCTACTCCATTCTGGAGAAGTTACTTGTTGCCAACCGGCACCTCCGATTGGACTTTTGCTCGACCTATGAAGATTTTGGATATCGAGACATCTGTATCTCGACCTGCCCCTACTTCTGTCTAGATCGGGTCTTCAGTGCCCAACCCCGAGTCGGGTCTTTGTGCCTAGTCCTCGAACAGAACTTCGTACTCATCCTATAGGCCAAGACTTCGTGCTTAGGTACAACTAGGACTTTCCTGCACATTTAGTGAAACACATTATATCCAAACACATACTTAACTTTAAACCCTCTGCCATCAAAACTAGGTTCGATCTGGTACTTTCGGCACCAACAGTTAGACCTAGACCAGTAGACAGTGGAGACCAAGGCCCTAGCCAACCAGCTAAAGGAGCTTGGCGCATCCCACTACCGAGCCTAGCAAGAGCTAACAAACAAAAGCCTAGAGCTGGCATCCAAGGAAGAGTTTCTTCATGGCCTTGAGGAGCAATTGATGGATGGGGCTACCGAGCTGTCTGCCCACGACGAAGAGATCAACCGCTTGAATGTGGAGTTGGCGGAGATGAATGCCTACATAGCGAAAGAGCTAGCTCTACTAAAGGCTCATCGGCTAGAATATCTCAACTCTGCTCTGTTTGGCCAACATCTCGCCCTTCGGATGACCAATATGTTCAAGTATGGAGTTCAAAGTGCTCTTCAACAGTTTATGGAGGCCGGACACCTTCCTGAAGACCTACCTAGACCCGACCAAGGGCTGGGCCCAGCTCGAACCCGACCCAGGTCAACGTGTCGACCCTTTGACCCGGTTCTTCGACTCAAAATGGAGCCGGCCCGACAGGATGCCGGGCCAGTTCCGGTTCCAACCCAACTGGAACCGTCTAACTAGCAGTTCGAACCGCCGGTTCCAACAGCTCAGAACTGCCAGTTAACTGACGGTTCAGAGCTGTTAGGGAGTTTTTTTTTTTGATTTTTTTTCCTTTTCAACGGTTAAGATTATTTGACCATTTTTTAATCAATGACTATGATTTTGTGACCGTTATGATCCAAACTCTATAAATAGGTAGTTCATTTCATCATTTTCACACACATCTTCTCTACTTTCATTCTCAATTTCATATTCTCTATGCGTTTTTGACGACAATGGAAGGAGGTCACAGAGCTTCATCATCTCAATCTCGGAGGGGAAAAGAAATAGCACACGAGGATCCCAACATTCAAATTCAATCCACCGATGATGAGACCGAGGCTTAGTCCTAGTATCTTCCGATGCCCAAAACACAAGGAAGTACCAACGCAATCACTTCTAAGGTTCGGGAAAATCCTTCTTTAAAATCTTCTATTTTCACTAATCATTTTAAGAAGGTCACACTTCCTTTGGGAGAATTGCATGCAAAATGTAAGCATTGCAATGCTTCCTACAAATTTCAAGCCGGCGACGGCTATGGGTCGTTGAAACGACATGTATAAATGAAACGCCCGATAGAATATGGACTCGACCGCTCTCAAGCATAAGATTTTCTAGTGGTAGTAGTACTGATTCTGGTTTATTTTTATATTTTGATAATAAATTAATAGAATCATTAGCTAAATTTATCTCCGTAGAACATCTTTCTTTTAGTTTTGGATCTAAATGCACATTTGAAGATTTTTGTAAAGAATCTCTTAATCCATGTGTTAGAGGTGTTCCTAGGACTACACTTAGTCGTACAATTAAAAGATTAGTAAAACAAAAATAAGAATTTAATTGATGAATTTAGTAAATTAAATAATAAAGTTTTTTTATGTTCTGATATTTGGAGTGATCATTGGCAAACTCATTCTTATATAGATGTAACTTGCCATTGGATCGATAACTCTTGGATCCTCCAAAAAAGATTGATAGCTTATAGAGTTTTTGATGAATTACATACTACCCATAACATTACACAATTATTATGTTTAATTTTAGAAGAATATGGATTGACTCATAAAATATTTTTAATATTATTAGATAATGCTAGTTCTAATACCGCTTCTATAGATGAACTAAAATTTATTTGTCAACTTGTTATTGGTGGTTTATTTTGTCATATTCGTTGTGTATGTCATGTTTTAAATTTATATGTTCATGATGGGTTAAAACTTTTAGAAAATAATATTAAACCAATTAGAATTATAATTTCATATTTATGGTCGCATCAATCTATGATGAAATAATGGGGTAGATTTTGTAAAGTTAATGGAATGAGATTTAAAAAATTTGCACGTGATGTTCCAACACGCTGGAATTTGACATATCAATTATTACAAGATTCATTTCAATATAAAAATTTATTATGTTTATTTTTTGCACAAAGTAGTAATACTAATATATATTTATTTTCACAATAATAGAATATTTGTACTAATATTTGTGAAATTTTAAAAGTATTTAACGATATAGCTGAACAACTTTCTAATGTTTATTATCTCATTGCTCATTTAGTTTTAGTGAATTTTTCTAGTATAATATTAGTATTAAATGAACATATCAATAATGAAACTTTAACTTCTTGCATATTAGCTATGAAAACTAAATGGAAAAATATTTTTTTTTCTTCCTAAAATTTATTTAATTGTATTTGCTTTAGATCCTAGATTTAAATTAGATGTTTTACAAGAAATGTTAACTTAATATTATGACAATTTAATTCCTATTAAAGATTCTTTTTCTCCAGATCCAGTTAATATTATATATAATATTAGAAATTATTTATATGATTTTTATAATAAATATTATATTTAATATGGAATACAAACTAATATTTCTAAAACATAACAGCCTACTAGTACTAATTTAAAACTTACAAAAGCACAACTTTTATTAAAAGAATGGACGAAACGTCGACGAGGATCCTCAAGTTTCACACAGGAACTTGAGAATTATTTTACAGCTTCTTTTGATTTTAATCAAGCAGATAGCGAAGATTTCAATATCTTAAAGTGGTGGTCACAGAAGGCTCAAAGCTTTCCTATTCTCTTCGTAATTGCCAAAGAAATTTTAGCTTGTTCGGTGTCAACTGTTACTGTGGAGCAGACGTTCAATGCATGCAACAAGATATTAGATGAACGACGATCATCTATGTCTCCCGACTCATTGGAAGCTCAAGCATTACTAGACGATTGGACCAAAGCAGAGAAAAGAATCCAAGGAATGTAATTTTTAGAAGACGAAGTTGAAGAATTTAATATCGAAGGAATGAATACAACGGGAACGGGAGTAAATGGATGTGAGTGATGAAGATTATAAAAAGGTAAAAATGTAAAAGAACTGTATGGGCTTTGATTCCCCTACACCCTAAGGGGATACGTAGGCAACTTAAATAAGTGCAAACCCTTTTTTTAATAAATTTTATATTTTAAATTTAATTTTTTTAATTTTTAATTTTTTTAATATAATAATCTCGAACCGTGGCGAACCATGGTGAGCTGTGAACTGAACCGTGAACCGGCGATTTTGAACAGTGAACCGTAACCGTCTTGGGCGGTTAAGGTTAAGGGTCAACTCTCATGAACCGTCGAACCGACGGTTCCAAACCATCGAACCGTCGGTTCCGAACTGTGGTCAGGTCTAGACCTACCACTCAACATTGTGAAGCTTGCTCGAGTTAAGGAGGTCATCCCGTCGGACGCCTTCCGACCCTTTCTTAGTGCTAGGTTTAGTTTACTCATGTTTTGCTTAGCGAATTGTACTTGTACTTTCCTTTTGCTTGGTTCTTCGGGAGCCTATAATGTACTAAGCCCCTGGAGGTTTTTAGTTTTTTGCCCTTCTACTTTATTCTTGTCTCTTTAGTTGGTTGAGTATATTTTAGCTATCTTCATCTTCAGCCTTCAACCTAATGCTTGGGATTCTCGGGCGGTCGTCCAGTCGTGAGCAAGGTATGCCAGGTTGTATAATCATGAGTGAGATACACTAGGTCTTCCGATGACGAGTGAGGTCCACTCGGCCATTTATTCATCCGGAGGTTCACTTAACCTCTTAATCACAGCTAAGGCTTTTCTACTAGGCCACTCAAGCACCCATCGGGTTTTTCACTCGGTTGTTCAAGCACAGGCGAGGCTTCTCACTCGGCTATTCAAGCACGGGTGAGACTTTCCACTCGGCCGCCCTGTGGCCTACCCTCAAGTCCTGATCAAGCCTTGCTTGACTTTGGCAGTGACTCAGAATGCATCCGGAGCCAGTCGGGCGGACCACTCAGAGCAGGGACACCACTCGAGGGGACCCAGAGGAGCGTAGGCAGCCACTTCCAGTCGGACCCCGAGGTCGACAAGTGCATGGATGCATGCCCACTTATAACTCGTGGGGGTGAGGGTCTGGACCACGCTCGGGGGACCTTTTGGAACTTAGCAGCCATGTTCAGTTGGACCCTGAGGTCGATAGGTGTGAGGCAGTATGCCTACTTAAAACCTATTTGGAGGCAAGAGTCTAGAAGAACCTGCCAAAGTTCTTCAAATCCCTACATTGTTATTTCCGATTGGGTGACAATTCAAGCATTAAATAAGCTTACACCGGCTTACTCCCTGTACAATCATAGGTGGACGACGCTCCAGGGCCGACCCAACTTCTTCCCTTGAGAATCCTGCCGTCATATGCTCCTGACGCTAGCTTCTGGGTCACTTTGAAAGGCCCGTTCCATTGAGGCTCTAGCTGACTTATGTCATCAACCGGCTTGATTCGCTTCCAGACTAGGTCACCTACCTGGAAGGCCTGGGCAACACCTTCTGTTTGTATCGCTGTTGCATTCTCTGGTGGTAGCTGGCCATCCAGGCAGCGGTCTCGGATCTCCGGGACCAGATCCAGCTCCAAGCGACGCCTTTCTTCATTGTTTCATCATAAAGTCTCCGCCGGTCAGACTCACATCCGACCTCCACTGGCACCACCGTCTCACTCTCGTAAACCAACTAAAAGGGTGTGTAACCCTAGCCCTCTTTCAGTGTGGTCCGCTCAGTCCATAGGACGCTGGGAAACTCATCCACCCATGTTCTACCCACATAATCTAACTGTCTTTAGCCCTTTGAGGATCTCACGATTGGCTACCTCTGCCTTCCCGTTGCTCTGTGGGTAGGCAACTGAGGTGAACGCTTGCTTGATCTCATAGGCCGAGCACCATTCTTGGATCCATTTGCCTTGGAATTATTGACCGTTATCAGAGATCAACTTGTGGAGTATCCCATATCAATGCAAGATGTTCTACCAGAGGAATTTTATAACTACCTTCTTCGTGATCCAAGCCAATGCCTCAGCCTCCATCCACTTGGAGAAGTAGTAGACCGCCACCAACAAAAACTTCTTCTAAGCGAGCACGGTTGGAAAAAGTCCTACGATGTCCGTCCCCCACTTATCAAAGGGGAAAGACACTGTAGAGACCTTCATCATCTCGACCGACCAGTGGGATAGATTCTGATGCTTCTAGCAAGACAGATAGGTTATGCCCAGCTGGTCAGCATCCTTATGCAGTGTCAACCAAAAGTATCCCAAAAGCAAAACCTTTCGAGCCACTGACCAACCACCTGCGTGACTGCTGCAAAATCCCAAGTACATTTTCCTCAGCATGTAGTCCGCGACTTCTTCCCCTACACATTTAAGTAATGGTCTAGTGAAGGCCTGTTTATATAGGATGTCACCGATCAGGGTGAACCGGGTGGCACACTTCCTTAGTAGTTGTGCTTGCTCTGGGTCGGTCATCGTTGCAGATAGGAAATGAGCGGAGCCCTCCAATCGCTTCCCAAATCTAGCTCGGCCTACTACTCAATTTGAGCGACGAGCATGGTTTGGGCTATGGGCTTGACCAAGATCTAAGGGGTAATGGCCCCGGCTAGTTTTGCAAGCTCATTTGCCTTTAGATTGCTTTATCTAGGGATCTGGCGTAATTGAAGCTCCTGAAATACTACCTTCAACTCTGATACACATCTTAATAGGTCTGAAGCTGCTCACTATTCACTTTGAACCGGCCGTCCAACTGTTGCGTGACCAACTGTGAGTCCGAGTGAAGAATAACATGGGAAGCTCTGATATGTCTAGCGGCTTGTAGGCTGACGATGAGAGCTTGATACTTGGTTTCATTGTTAGTGACTTTACACTAGCCGCACAGACAGATGGATGTGATCTTCTTTTAGAGAAATCATAAGGATTCTGATGCCACTACCCTGTCGAGTCGAGGAGTCATTCACATAGATCTTCCACACCCCCTTGCCCTCTTCCATGTGTAACTCACTGAGGAAGTTCGCGTGTGTCTGATCCTTAATGGTTGTTCGAAGTTGATATTGTATGTCATACTCGCTCAGCTCAGTCGTTCACTTGAACACCCGACCGGATGCCTCTGGGTTCATCAGTACTTGCCCCAGGGTGCTATTGGTAAGCTCTGTAATGGGATGAGCTAAGAAATAAGGACAGAGTCGTCGGGCGGCTAGGACTAGGACATAAGTCAACTTCTCAAATATGCTATAGTGGCACTCGACATCATTTAATAGGTGCCCAAAAAAGTATACTAGATTCTGCTCAGTCTCTCTCTATTTTACCAGTACAACATTCACAGCCTCTTCGATGGTAGAAAAGTACACATACAGAGCTTCCCCTGCTTTGGGCTTGGCCAGCACAAGTAGGTCGGCTAGATAAATATTCAATTTTTCGAAAGCTCCATGGCACTCAGCATGCCACTAGAACTTGGCAACTTGGCGCAATATCTTGAACAACGATAGGCTCCGGTCAGTTGAGCGGGAGATGAATTGAGACAGTGCAGTGATCCTCTCAGTCAGCCGCTGAGCCTCCTTTAGGTTTCAAGGGGCTGGCATGTCGAGCAGAACCTTCACTTTGCTAGGATTGACCTCAATGCCCCGCTCGGTCACAATGTAGACCATGAACTTCTCGCTCATTGCTCCAAAAAGGCATTTGGCCTGGTTTAGCTTCAGGCTATATTCCCTCAGATTGCGGTAGATTTCTTCCACGTTGGCTATCAGATCAATCGATCAGATAGACTTGATGAGGATATTATCGACTTATACTTTGATGTTCTATCCGATTTGCTCTCGAAAGACCTTGTTCATTATCTGCTGGTAGGTAGCACCTGTATTTTTCAATCCGAACGACATTACCGTGTAATTGTACGTACCTTCAACGGTGATGAAGGTAACTTTCTCCTGTTCGATGAGCCTAAGGGAACCTAATGATAGCCTTAGTATGTGTCCAACGTACAGATTGGCTCGCTGCCTACCGTCGAGTCTACCATTTGGTCGATTCGGGGCAGGGGGTAGCAGTCCTTCAGACAAGCTTGGTTGAGATCATGGAAGTAGATGCAGACTCACCATTTGTTGCCTGGCTTGGGGGCCAACACAATGTTGGCCAACCATGTCGGAAATTGTACATCTCTTATATGCCTGGCATTTAAGAGTTTCTCCACCTCGGCTCGAATGATCTTGTTCTACTTGGCACTGAAGTCCCTCTTGTGCTGCTTTATTAGTCGAGCATTGGGGTAGACGTACATCTTATGCTCCATTACTTTGATCGAACTCCCTTCGAGTCCTTGGCCGACCAAGTGAACACGCCTTGATTTTGAGCGAGGCAGCCCACTAGTTGCTTGGGGGGGGGGGGGGGGGGGGGCTATCTTTACCTTTGCCTCTTCATGGTCGACAAGAAGTTGAATTTCATCCTTGTCTTCGTGTAGCTCAACCCAAGGTGAGGGTTGGACTATATTGCAACTAGCGGGCGATGGTCTGAATATCTTCCGGGCCTCCGTTCGGATGTCGTCCACATTGTAGCGTTGAACCACCCTTTGATCTCCCTTTACATCGCCAACCTTGTCTTCTACCGAAAACTTGATGTTGAGGTAGAAAGTGGAGATGACCGCCTAGAACTCATTGAGGGTTGGTCGACTCAAAATGGCATTGTAAGCGGATGAGGCGTCCACTATCAGAAAGGTGGACCGTTAAGTCCTCTTTAATGGCTCCTCGCCAAGAGAGATGTCCAACTTGATCTGGCTGATGAGCTGAACCTCATCGCAGGTGAATCCAAATAGGGGTGTGGCCACCGGCTACAATTCAGTGTTGTCGATTTGCAAATGGTCGAATGCCTTATTGTAAAGGATGTTGACCGAGCTGCCGGTATCAACAATAGTACGGTGGATCTGTTAGTTGGAGATCACCATGGTGAGGACAATGACGTCATTGTGGGGGACCTCCAGGCTTGCATGTCTTGTGGCCCGAAGTTGATCTGCAAACTTTGGGCCTGGGCGGTGTTGGTCTCGACCTGATGAATCTCTAGTCAGCATACTTGGGACTTTCTGATCCTGTTGGAGTCACCGTAGGTGGGCCCTCTTGAGATGGCGTTCACATCGCCTTGTACAGTGTTTTGTTGGTTAGTCTGTTCTCCGCTCAGCTCCCCAAGCTCTAGTTGGTCGGGCCGATGGTAACAACTGTCTGGCTGTGGGGGGCGGCTCCTACTAGATTCGCCTCCTGCACCACCCGCCTAGCTGTCCTCCTTGGCCTCGGGCGTTCCTTTGAGGGGTTCGATGAGGAACTCCTCGGGCGGAACGGGCTTGTCTCCACGTGGCCTGCCTACAGTCTTGTGATGCCTCATGGTGCTCGCGAAGTGTTGCAAAAAGACTTCTTGAAATCTCCAAAACTATGTATCGACCCGCTCGGGAGTCATTCGAACTACCGCTGGGTCAGACCGGACAAGGTGGTCAGGAACGCTTAGCACTTGATGTCATCCATATATTGGTGTAGTAGGGCGACATTTTCAAATTTCATTAGATGCTCCTCGCGGTCGGTGACTCCCCCATACTCCAAGATGGAAAGGAGTCTGAAATGCTTGATCAGGGGCTCTCCGAGGATGTGGTTGGAGAAAGGGAGGCATGACTTTTCGGGCGACATCTGGTTGGCCAGTGGTTCCCCCTTGTTAGGGTTGCGGGGCAATGTGTGGTTGGACGAGGAGACCTCTATGCAATCTGATTGGGCTTCATCTTCTCCCGATCGAAAGAAGGCTCGGGGGAAGTATGTGTTCCCGCCCGGGTGGGCGACGGCCTCCGGCTTGACTGGGGCGGCTGCAATTATAGTTGCTGGGAAACCGATGGCCAGGAAGCCTCTCACCTGTTGTTGCTGAGTCAACTTTTGGGCTTTGGCGGCAACCAGCAGCTCGAAGTCCTCTTGTGAAATGGTGGCGATCATTTTGTTGGAATCGTCCATCTTCGTACTTTCGATCAAGTAAATCTTCCTACAGATGGCATCAAATTTGATACTGTTGGCAAGCGAGGAAGGCAATCGGTTGATGACAAGGCTTGGAATTTGACCAAAGACTGACTGTTAACCTGCCAGACAGACGCTATGGGGATCCAACCGGACGCTCGGGTGCCCATGAACTGTAAGAAAAAGGATCGTTAGTTGCTGTCCAAGGAGGTCCCCTACACAAACACTCTAACGATCAATTCAACACTCCAACGAAGAAAAACGAGAGTGAAAATAGTAGAAAAACTATAGAGCATACCTACGCGTGAAGAAATGAGGACCCTTATATAGGCGCGGGCGGCAGGCCAAAATTTGCCAAGGCATCTTGTCCAACTTAAATGTTCAGATTTGGGGACAGGATTTGTTGGCGAAACAGGAGACAAGTTGTCACTCTACTAACTATCTGTCGTATCCAGCTATACGATCACCCCCTCTCTTAATTGTCTGACTCATATTGGTCTATGTGTGCCGACTTACTATCCCATCGAAGTACTTTATGAATTCGAAGAATCTATTCGTACGCTTTTATGCCTTGTTATCATTAAATTGTATCCTCCGTATGAGATTCTCGAATGCTCACTGCTAGCCCATCGGTATCATTTCTGGTCCGCTAACCGGCAAATCGTTACAATAGATCCTCCAAGAGGAGGGAATGGGGAGCCTCACGGAGCCATTGCCTTTGGGACATGTATGCACGATCGACCGGTCGGAAGTCAGCCGGTCAGATGGAGGTGCAGCTGGTCGGATGGTCAGATGACTTTGGGTCATTTAACTTAGTTCGACCGGCTGAACGATTATCCTATCACCTTTCCGACTATCGGACTTGCATGGCCAAGTTTGTTGCATGGCCGACCGGCTGACCAGCCGACCATCGATCGAGCACCGGCTGACCACCTATGGGCCATCCACCCAACCGTCCTACTATCTTAGCTGGACGCACTCAATGGTCTTTCGCTTGACCCCTCGAAGATTAGTCAATCCCATAAAAAATATCAATCAACGGGGATTAAACATCTGACCAAATCAGTATACATGAAGTCACTTCGAGAATTTACTAATAATTCTTTCAATAAAATGTGGTAAAAAGTAAGGAACAATTGTCCTAAACTCCCTGCATGCAAACTCAACTCCCTCTTCAATCCCTGCGTCAAAAAAAAAATTATTTTCACTCCCTACAAACAACGTTGCATGTGTTTCAACTACAGATTTATCGAATTACCCTCAATTTTTTAGGTACAAAAAGTATGAAATAAAGTATAATTCTTCATAAATTCAGTATCATTTAATTAAAATCAAGTATATTTTCTATCAAATTGAGTATTGCCTAATCAATTCATCCTAAACTAATCAATTGGTATGAACTCCTAATCAATTGGTCAAGCAGAAAAATAATTATGTTCAATTTGACAGAAAATATACTAAATATTCTAATTTTAATATACTAAATTTTAAAAAATATATATACTTATTACTACATTCGAAAAAAGGACAGTACTCAATTTGATAGAAAATATATTAGATTTTAATTATATGATACTGAATTCAAGAGGAGTTATACTTTATTTTGGTCTTTTTATACTTAAAAATAATGGGGGTAATTAGGTAAATCATTATATATTAGAGAACTGAAGTAAATGAAATTTTACATGTAGGGAGTGGAAATGAACTTTTTCTGATATAAAGATTGAGGATAAAGTTTAAGATTCAATTGAAAATTTAATAGCAATTTACAGAAAAAGTAACAAGTAAAAAACAAAAAATTATCTAGCTAGATAGTTAATGGTGTTGCACATAAATTAATTTAACTAATTCTTCGTGACTTTTGATGGTGTTGTACATATTCCTCTTTGTGTATATCGATCGATGGAAGGAATTGAGTTTTGAATTTAGTTAATTATATATTGGAACAAGAAACACGCAATTCATGAACCCTAAAGGCTATCGAGCGAGCATCTAATAGGGAAATTCCAAATTTAAAATATTATTTATAATTTTTCTCGAAGCTTATGTTACGACAAATGCAGTGTTCCAATAGATAACTATGTATTGTCACGGACGATTCACCCTTTACGTTAAATTTGAAAGAGTGAAAGCAACGAAGAAATAAAATGAGATCGGGCACAACATTTTTCAATGAAGAAATAAGAAACAATATATAATCACGTTAATAATTTATTTGATTGGCCTACATCTTTTGTAGGCATGATTTTTTATGGGTTATTTTGTCCATTTCAGAAACTTGTATTCCCGGACACCTCGCCGGGTCGTTCCCTCCCTCGATAAGAGAAAAATTAAAAGATTATTTTTTTCTCCGTCACTATCGACGTTAATTTATTTATGACCGATCGATCGTATTAAATGACTGGACTGCCGTATATCGTTCTATAAATACGATCTCGTCTATTCATCGGATATCAGTGATTCAGTCATGGAGACGAAAGCCCAGGGGGTGGTGGAGTCGCTGTATGACGCTTTGTCTAGAGGGGACATGGCGGCGGCGGAGGCCGCGATGGCGGAGGACGTGGAGTGGTGGTTCCACGGGCCGCGGCGGTGTCAGTACATGAGGCGGAGGCTGACGGGGGAGGAGGACGAGCGGGGTGGCTTCCGGTTCCGGCCGCGGAGAGTGACGGCGGTAGGAGGGCCGTGGGTGGTGGCGGAGGGGTGGGAAGGGAAGCACGCCTATTGGGTCCACGCGTGGGCCGTCGAACACGGCGTCATCACGCTGTTCAGGGAGTACTTCAACACTTCCCTGACGGTGATCAGCCACGGCCAGCTTCGTGGTGGCGGCGCTGCGTCTTCGACGTCGGCAGGCGGTGGGGCATTGTGGCAGAGCCAGGCCCCTGGGCAGTTGGGCCGCCGCTCACTCCCTGGGCTTCTACTGGCCATTTAAAGATAAATTAATTTATATTTATATTTATATTTATATTTATATTTATATTAACGCGTGTTGCACTTGCATTGAAAGGTGGGTTGAGGTGGTTCATACAAGTTACATGTAACGTAAATTAAAAATATATTAATGAAAAGGAAAAAAATCGAATTTAAATCAGAATGAGACATGGGTAGTTGAATTCAGTGGCGTGGGGCTGATTGTCCGTATAATAAATTAATTAATTTAAAAATATAAATAAAATAAAAACATGAATATTAATTTACAAAGTGATTTTCTTTATGGGGCAGGGCAGCTCTTAGCAGCTTATTACTGGGGATCGGGGCAGTTACAGGTAGTCGGGGTCGGTGATCCGGCGATAATGGTCGCAACTGAGTTATGATGACAGAGTGGAATCGATATGATTTGAGATAGGGAGAGCAACGACAATGCAATTTGACACAAATATCACACACTATTCGAGAGGAGCGATGCCACAATTATACTTGTTGAGTTGCAGTCTATACTAAAGGTATAAATGAGTTAAGTCACTCGTAAGCAACTTGGTCAAAACTCGACTCAAGCTCGAAGTTGATCGAGCTCGAGCTGACTTGATTAGAACTCGAGTCGAACTCGAGCCTAATTATTATTGGCTTGGTGGTTCGTCGAGCCAAACGAGCAATAATAATATATATATTTATAATATATAATATATTATTTATTTATTTAAATATAATAATAAATAAATAAATAAGTCAAGCCCGAGCTCATAATTAAATATTGAGCACGGGCTCGAGTTCGAGCTCAACTCTACTGGCTCGAGTGAGCTCGAGTCAAGCCAGTATAAAGGCTCGTTTACCGCCCTAGTCTAATATGAAATATCTAATAATGGATAATGAAAAGATCTTCAAGAAATAGTGATTACACCGTTAAGAAAGGAGCTCAAACTAAATCCATTCAAGAGACAAACAGCTCTGCTCGAACCAAGGACAAAAAGGATTGAAATTAAAATTTTTCGTACCAGCAGTTCCGCGATTACGACTCCTACGAGGAGGAAAAAGGGAGGCGACGATGCCGACTGTAGAGCACGTCGTGCATGGGAGATTAAGCGTCATGCAAGGAAATTTAGGTTTAATTAAAATTTTTGATAATTAATCATGGGGGGAAATTAATTAATTTCGTGGGGGCTGATCTTTTTTTTTTTTAAAAAAAAAAGTGGGTGCGGCTTAAGCCTACCCTTGCCCAAGGGTGGCTCCGCCCCCGAGTTGATTTGGTACTTCAAGGAGACGAAGGACCAAACGAATGCATCTCTCATGAAGGTGAGCACTTCGTCGATCGCTTGTGAACCCAAGCCACTGGAATGCTGTGAATTGCCCATGGCCGCTCGCTGTGTACTGCTCGATCCATCCTCCCCCGCACCATCATCGATCACCACCACCACCCGCCACTTGGAGATGTCTGACATCCAACACAGTGTCAAAGATGAGACCGGGTGCCTCCCCTACCTTGCAACGCGAGCATTTGATGGAGGGTGATGTGGTGGAGATAGTCAGCACCATGAACTACAAGAATCAAAATACTTAATTTATCAACGTAAGTAATGACTACAATTAAAATTCATCTCTAATTAGCGACAAAAAAGAGATTTCATCTTTATTATAGGGATGAAATTTATTTCCAGGAGTTTAACTTGCATCTCTATTTTGGGGATCAAAATTTCACCTTCTTTGATCTCCTCCTGGTCTCTTGATTTCCGGCACCCTCTCCGATCTTCAATCTCCAACATCCTCTCCTCTCTAATCTCCGATATTTGACATCCTCTCTTTTTCAATCTCGATTTGCTCCTCTCCCCTATTATCTCCTCCCGCTTTTTCATCGCGAGCTCATGCACACAAGCTTGGCCATCCGCTAACTCTCGGCCACATGCTTGGTCGGCCGTGAACACACGACCACGACCTTGGACGACCGTGAGCTTGCTGTCACGAAGTTGGCTAGACGATTGCGAGCTTGACCGGTCACGAGCTCACAGCCATGAGTGTGCCCTCGCTACATGTGTCATGCCTTGATTTGGTTGGACAATGTATACACGCGCAATCCTAGTCGGGCGTGCCTTGGCCAATTGAGTTTTCTTTTCTATTTTTCATTAATATGTAGATATATATAAGATTATATTCGTGTTGGGATCTATGGGCAAAAAATATTTAAAATTCGCAGCGGAAATAAGATCCCTTGAGCGATCCATGAGAAAGAAAACTCATACAAAGTGAATTTATAAAAATCCTATCGTATAGGTATACCTTTGGCGTGAGCCCTTCGTTTATCCCGCTTATCCGAGGTATGTCGGATCTCTTGCACGTTCAAGTGTCCGTGCCTCTATGCGTATCCACGCGAACATGATCTTTGCATCGGAGAGGAACCACCTTAGTTGTGGTAGCAACTTGGAATGGTTCATAAAATACAAGAACCTCCACAAGGGAGTTTTGGATAAGGAGGAAGAAAGAAGAAGAAGAGAAGTGCTCACAATTAACCTTTGACAAGAGAGGGTATTTATACTCATCTAATGAATACCAAGGGTCTTTGTCCTTTGAGCTCTTCTCATCTTAATGATAATAAAACCTAATGAATACCAAGCCTTTTGGTATCCCTTGAGACTCTTAATATTCTATTCATCTAATGAATAGAATGTCTCTTAGCATTCCTCTTAAATAATTTTTGTTAAACCATTTAATGAATATTATCCATAATTAAGTGGTTGAGTCTAATCTAGATGAGTCTAATATTGGAGCAACCGACCCTAAGATGGTCCGGTGTGATCATGGATTTTGATGTTTGGGCAAAGGGTTTAAGCTAGGATTACCCTTGTATTCTTATATGCGTGTGTTGAGTGTGCAGGTTGTGCAGGTTACGCATATGGACTGGGCTGGACGACCTCAGTACGATGAAGGATGGCATGGAAGCAAGCTGGAGGCTTGCGTGCACATCTGAGGGACCTTGGAGAGCAGGGACGATGAGCTGATGGGCGCGGACTTCGAGGCATGCGTGAAGGATGGCATGGAGGTAAGCTGGAGGCTTACGTGCATCCGAGGGACGGGAGCCGAAGATGAAGAGGGCGCGAAAGCAACAGTCGAGGCTGCGGAGGAGGAGTCAGTCAAGTCGTGAGGGTACGAGTGCAGTGTGATTGTACTCGGAAAATCCTAGGGTTTGAGTGCGGAGTGGAATGTACTCAGGATAGGTAACCTTAGGTGGGTGAGTAGACCAGTTGGTTGGCCTGGGGGCAGTCGACTGATGAAACTCACAGAAAGGTCTCAGCCCGAGACCAGTCGACTGCCCTGGGGGCAGTCGACTGGTAGGTGGCTAGTGAGCTGGCAAATTCGAACGTTGGGAGTGTCAACGGTTGAATTTGGCTGGCACCAGTCGACTGCCCTGGGGGCAGTCGACTGGTAGCGAGAAATCAACCCCGAGTCCTATTTAAAGAGGACTTCGTGGTGGCTGAGTTTCTTGACGAAACTTGCTTGGATAGGGCAAGTTAGTAGTCTTGTATACTCAGGAAGTGTCCTTTGTGTTGTGGCGAGGTTTCTCCACCCACAAGGAGCGACGAGTTCTAGCCGGAGGTTATCCGGGGTTTGATCCACCGACGGATTGTTGGATTAGTCACCCGACCGGGGTGGATACCAACTAAAATCGCCGTGTTAGCATTGGTTAGTGATTTTATTATTGTTTTATTATTATTTTCGCTGTGCAAACTAACCGTGTAGGAACAAGAATTCGACGAAACGCTATTCACCCCCCCCTCTAGCGTACTACAAACGATCTTACAGTTGGTATCAGAGCGAGGTTTGCTCTTGATCGGACTAACCGCCGAGAAAACAATAGAAGATAAGTTGGGGGACAATATCTACACCCACCGCCCTACGACAATGAAGATTTCGACTATTGGCGGGCGAGGATGAAAAATTGGCTTAGCATGGAGTGGGAGTGCATGGTCATGCTAGAAGAGCCCTTCGAAGTTCCAAAGGACAAGCATGGAAAGAAGCTTCGTCCTAGATATTGGACTCAAGAGCAACAAGACTACTCTAGGGCAAACAAGAAGGTAATAGATGTATTAATTGATGTTTTGCCTAACAATGTTTTGAGTATTGTAGGGAATTATAAAAATGCACACGAATTATGGACCAAGTTGGTGAAATATCACAAGAACCCTATACAAACTCAAGGAGTAGATGAACCCGAGGAAGTGAGCTCAATAGCTCAAGAGGAGGAAGAAGTGTCCACATCCTCAAGTGAAGAAGAAAGTGAGATGTCATCCACCTCATCTAGAGAAGAGGAGGAGGTCACCACCTCAAGGATTGAGGGGGAGGAGAAACCCTCACCTACACATGATCAAGAGGAAGTCTCCACTTCATCCAAGGGTGAAGAGGAAGTCAACCAAGCCTCAACCTCCACCAAAGCAAGGACTAAAGACCACATTGTATGCTTTGGGTGCAATGAAAAGGGGCATTACAAGGATAAGTGCCCACTAGGTAAGAAAAAGGAGGTACACCCTAAACCCATTGTAAATTCCTTTAAATCTAATGTGGGTTGTAGAATTGGTGAAGTTCAAGCTAAAAGGAAGAAGATTCGATGCTTCACATGTGGAGAACTAGGGCATTATCACACTAAATGCCCTAGAAAAGGTGAGCTAAAGAAGATGGAAAATCTAAGAAGATGGGAAAAAGAAGAAAGAAGGAAGAGAAGAAGCTCACAACAAGGAAGGACTACAAGGGTAAGGGAGGTACCCTCTAACCCTAGTTTAAAAAGAAATTTGATTTCAAGTTCTTCTTTACATTTCAAGAATCATGTTAATTACCCACCCATGCATGCTAGAACTCATGAGAATTGTTATTTGTGCATAATCATGGATTTAAGTACAATGATAGGACTAAGGGTAACAAGGTAGATCATAACTCTAAGAAAAGCATGCATCATGATAGACCTAAGACTTAGGTACCTAAGGATCAAGGCATTGACCCCAAGAAGGGGAGACAAATGCCTAAGAAAATGGATAGGTCTAGGAATGTCCAAGGTGGACATATGAACTCTAGGGTTCAAGGCCTAGAAAGGGAAAATCAAACCTTGAAGGCAAGGCTTGATACATTAGAAAAAGCTCTAGCAAGATTCACTGTTGGATCTAAGGGTTTAGACATGGTGTTGGGTAGTATCAAACCCAACTATGATAGATCGGGATTGGGGTACCGATCTAAGACCTCCAAGGGCAATGGAAAGAAGTATGTTGGGAAAACATACAATCTTAGTAAGGAAGGAAGGTCCAAGGATGGCAAGGGAATGTCATCCAAGGGTAGAAAGGGTGACTTAACCAAGGACAAGGTGTCCAAGGTTAAAATGGCCAATTTTGTAGGCCAAGAGTCATCGGTGGCACACCGGTGTGGCCTAGTATGGATTGAGTCACCTAGGGAGATGACAAGGGCTCAGAGCTTAAGGGAGAGCTCTAGGAGTCTTTGGGGTCCATGGTAAATGGATCTTGAGAGTTTTTCTCCTAGGAAATTAGGTGAAATGTGCCAAAAAGGGTTGGAAGACTTGGGTAAGTCTTAATCCTAGGTTTTGGCACATTAAAAAGGAGATTTATGAGGAAAAAGGTGAAAGAGGAGTTATAATTGACAAAATTGAGGTTTAATAGATAAATACCATGTAACTCAATGGTAGAAATGAACTATGATCAAGGATAAGAGGTTACACTGAAGAGAAGTCAGAATTAGAACTTTTAGGATGAGTTTAATTGGTACACTTTAGAGAGAATTGAGTTTCGTACCAATCTTGGGATCCGAAGTACATATATTTGGAAACGTATTTTTTCCAAGTAGATATTGGCTTCACAAATCTCCCCACGAAATTTCATAATTTTTGAAGATTTGTAGAATTATTTATGGATTACTGAAATTGGACTGAAAAATCTGAAAATCAGGTATCAGTCGACTGCCCTGGGGGCAGTTGACTGGTCTCAGCCCAGAAACATTCTGTGAGTTTTGGAAGTCGACTGCCCCAGGGGCAGTCGACTGGTCTGTAGGCTGAAATTGAAATAGGTATATTGGACAATCAAAAATTGCAAATTTGGATTATAGGATATGGCTGTGGATTAAAATTCTTGATTATGATCACATACTCCTTAAATGAAGTATTATCTCATGAGTTAATAAGGGTTTATTGGTATTAAAGGAGGATTGATAAGAGATAAGAAGGAGATGTCTTTTTATTTTGAGGATATTAAAAAGAAAGAGTTAAGGACAAATTTCATGTGTCAAATTATGATGGTTAGCTTTGACAAACACATGGAATTAGAGATACATTTGCAAATTGATACGAAATATCAATCTTTTGAGAAAATTAGGAATTGCATCAAAAGTCAAGCACACTTGACATTCTCATGAAATCATATTTTTCTAGGATAGGGAATATCCTAGCAAGTGTGCTTGCAAACCCCTAGGAGTGTCTAAGTGTTGTTGAGTTCTTTATGGCACTAGGGGTAAGGTTGCTTGGGAGCAAGCCTTTAATAGTGTTCAAGGGAGGAAGAACTCGGGTGTTAGGTTGGGAAGAACCTAACTTGGTGTTAGAAGGTTAAGTTGGGTAGAACTTAACCTAAGAAAAATGAAAATTGGGAGAAGGCATAGGTTTAGGGGGAGGTTGCCTCCTTGTTTGCCTTAATTTTCATTGAAAATTTTGGGTTTTGTGTCAAACTTGGGAATGATGATAGATACATGAGTAGATGTATTTTTCTCAAGTAGGTATGGGTACCACAAAGTTCTCCACGAAATTTGGGAAGTTTTGGAGATTTGTGAAATTTCTGGCGCATTTCTGAAAATGACCAGAAAAGACTGAAATCAGAGTAGGGCAGTCGACTGCCAGAGGCTAATTTGGGTATCAGCAGCTGGTTTGGGGTCCAAATGACAAGGAACAAGTGTATGGGGGTCTAGTACACTGTGTTTAGGGTCATTGGGAATTTAAAGAACCAATAATTGGGTAATTATTGGGTTCTTTTTGATGTATGGCAAAGGGGGAGAAATATTGTGTTTAAGTGGGAAACCAATACCTTTGCTAGAAAGAAACCCTAGGTTTAGGGGGAGCTAAGTTTGAGAGGGAGCATGGCTGCTCCCTTCTTGGCGTAAGGGGAACCTTGAAGAGGTTCTTAAAAAGCCTTTGTATGTCCAGTGTAAGGGGGAGCTTGGGAGAAGCTTTAAAAAAATCCGGTTTGGTAGAAAATCCTAACTTGGAGGGTTAGGTGGTAAAAGTCCTAGCTTGGAGGGCTAGGTGTTGGAAAATCCTTAGGTGGTGAAAATCCTAGCTTGGAAGGCTAGGTGTGGGAAAATCATAACTTGGAGGGCTAGGTGTAAAATTCCTAACTTGGAGGGTTAGGTGTGGGATGCCTTGGGATAGGATCCAGAAATGCATTGCATATGCATCCATTTTAGCATGGTTTTTGCTATTGACTATTATCTTGTTTTCCCTAACTTAAACGTATTGCCAAACATTAAAAAGGGAGAGATTGTTGGAGCAATCGACCCTAAGATGGTCCGATGTGATCATGAGTTTTGATGTTTGGGCAAAGGATTTAAGTTAGGATTACCCTTGTATTCTTATATGCGTATGTTGAGTGTGCAGGTTATACAGGTTACGCATATGGACTTTACTGGACGACCTTAGTACGGTGAAGGATGGCATGAAGGCAAGCTGGAGGCTTGCGTGCGCATCTGAGGGACCTTGGAGAGCAGGGACGATGAGCTGATGGGCGCGGACTTCGAGGCATGCGTGAAGGATGGCATGGAGGCATGCTGGAGGCTTGCGTGCATTCGAGGGACGGGAGCCGAAGATGAAGAGGGCGCGAATGCAACAGTCGAGGCTGCGGAGGAGGAGTCAGTCAAGTCGTGAGGGTACAAGTGCAGTGTGATTGTACTCGGGAAATCCTAGGGTTTGAGTGCGGAGTGAAATGTACTCAGGATGGGTAACCTTAGGTGGGTGAGTAGACCAGTCGACTGGCATGGGAGCAGTTGACTGATGAAACTCACAGAAAGGTCTCAGCCCGGGACCAGTCGACTGCCCTGGGAGCAGTCGACTAGTAGGTGGCTGGTGAGCTGGCAAATTCGAACGTTGGGAGTGTCAACGGTCGAATTTGGCTGGCACCAGTCGACTACCCTGGGGGCAGTCGACTGGTAGCGAGAAATCAGCCCCGAGTCCTATTTAAAGAGGACTTCGTGGTGGCTGAGTTTCTTGACGAAACTTGCTTGGATAGGGCAAGTTAGTAGTCTTGTATACTCAGGAAGTGTCCTTTGTGTTGTGGCGAGGTTTCTCCACCCACAAGGAGCAACGAGTTCTAGCCGGAGGTTATCCGGGCTTTGATCCACCGACAGATTGTTGGATTAGTCACCCGACTGGGGTGGATACCAACTAAAATCGTCGTGTTAGCATTGGTTAGTGATTTTATTATTGCTTTACTATTATTTCCGTTGTGCGAACTAACCGTGTAGGAACAAGAATTCGGAGAAACGCTATTCACCCCCCCTCTAGCGTACTATAAACGATCTTACATCTAACTCAAATTAGACTCAATCCCATAATCCAATTGGATTCACTTGAGTCTAACTCAATTAATCCAATTCGGATCAAATCTTAGTTAAACTAAGATCAATTAATCTCCGAAGCATCGTGTCCTTAGTGTGTGGCCTAATAGGTTCTCGTAACGTTGGCAATGTGTCTAAACCACTTTAGACACATAAGCAACGAGCGGTATCTAGCAATGCATCATTTCTACCCAAGTGACGAGAAAGTCGAGATTCGACTTAACCTCCGTGATTATGACAATATATGACATCGTCCTTCTATCCTTAATATCTAGATTGACCAATGAGGCATAGACCGTGTCATCCTCAATCAATCTTTGTGTTTCTTGATCTCCGAGTAGGCTCACTCAAACAAATGACCTCAATATCTCATATTGACTCATTTGAGCATGGCCATGTGTTTTAGTAGTCCTACTCGATCAAGGGGCCCACAGATATCGCTCTCGTCATACGGGAGGGGTAGATCCCATCTACATCACTCACATCCCTTTGTATAATTTATTACATAACCAGTGATTACCTTTATAGTTCACCCTGTTACGGGTGATGTTTGACGATACCAAAATACATAACTCTTTATGTAGGGAACCGTAATGACTTCGGTCTAAGGACTATTCCTACTAATAGTCACATGAGAATGTTTATGACACTCATATGACAATTTATGAAACTTTATCATGGCGGGTCAATTCAGTACACACTCTCTAATGTATACCCATGTGTCAACATGATATCACATATTCATGACTTGTGAGCTCAAGTCATCAGTTGACCTACATGCTAATCTGCATGCATTAATATTGTTCTTGAATATTAATGCTTGACTAGGAATGATTTAGTATAGTATTCTCTACATCATCTCACTATCGAACTAATCGATATGATGTAGATAAGAACCTACTACCCAAGGACATAATTATACTTAGTCATTTGTCACAAATATAAAGTAAGTATAATAACCAAATATGCATTTATTAATGATAGAATATGATGCAAAAAGTCTCTAGTCAATCATTACATAATTGGCTCTAGGGCTCCTACTAACAATCTCCCGCTAGCACTAGTGTCAATCACTGTAATATCTAATACCCAGTGACCTAGTGTGACTATCATGCTTTTTCTGTGCCAAAGTCTTGATCAAAGGATCCGCGATGTTAGCATCA
Organism: Boesenbergia rotunda; assembly: GCA_024364735.1. Lineage (NCBI taxonomy): Eukaryota > Viridiplantae > Streptophyta > Magnoliopsida > Zingiberales > Zingiberaceae > Boesenbergia > Boesenbergia rotunda. Next base: position 203,083 of record JAGFNQ010003123.1, read on the forward strand.
GTGGGTACTCTGCATATCCTCACATCTCCTCTATCGATGATCTCTCGAATGAGATGGAAGGGGCGTAGTATGTGTTTGGTCCGCTGATGAGAGCGAGGTTCTTTAGTCTGTGCAATAACCCCATTGTTGTCACAATAGAGGTCTATCGGGTCTGATATGCTAGGAACCACACCAAGCTCTGTAATAAATTTCCAGATTCAAACAACCTCTTTTGCTGCATCAGATGCAGCAATATACTTGGCCTCTATTGTAAAATCTACGACTGTGTCCTGCTTCGAACTCTTCCAGCTCACAACACCACCATTCAAGCAAAATACATACCCTGACTGCGATATGAAATCATCCCTGTCGGTTTGGAAGCTTGCGTCACTGTAACCCTTTACAGCTAGCTCCTCATTGCCTCCAAATATCAAGAAATATTCTTTCGTTCTTCGTAAGTACTTAAGAATATTCTTGATAGTTGTCCAGTGACTTTCGCCTGAATCTGACTGGTATCTGCTCGTCACGCTCAAAGCATACGAGACATCTGGACGAGTATAAAGCATGACGTACATGATAGATCCTATAGTGGATGCATAAGGAATCTGATCTATGCGGTCTCTCTCCTCCTTAGAAGAGGGGCATTGAGTCTTTGAAAGACTCACACCATGTGACATCGGCAGAAATTCCTTCTTGGAATTCTGCATGGCAAAACGATTAAGCACCTTTACAATATATGTACTCTGACTTAAGCTAAGCAATCTCTTGGATCTATCTCTATAGATCTTGATGCCTAGGATATAGGCTGTTTCACCTAAGTCTTTCATTGAAAAATAATTTCCTAGCCACGTCTTCATAGACTGTAGTAAAGGGATATTATTTCCAATGAGGAGTATCTCATCCACATACAAAATTAGGAAAATAACCCTTTTGTAGACACAGGGTTCATTTTCATTCTTGATGAAACCAAACGCTTTGATTGCATCATCGAATCGAAGATTCCAACTTCGAGAAGCTTGCTTTAACTCATAAATGGACCTTTGCAACTTACATACCTTTCCAGCATGCTCTAGATCTATAAAACCCTCAGGTTATGTCATATACACATTCTCGAGTAAATTTCCATTTAGGAATGCGGTTTTGACATCCATCTGCTAGATCTCGTAATCATGGTAAGTTGTAATAGCAAGCATGATCTGAATAGACTTAAGCATCACAACTGGTGAAAAGGTTTCATCATAGTCGATACCATGAATCTGTTTGAAACCTTTAGCTACCAACCGCCCTTTTTTATAGGTATGCATAAGATCATCTATGCCAGTCTTTCTTTTAAAGACCCACTTACACCCAATGAGTTTAATCCCCTCAGGTGTATCAACTAAAGTCCATACATGATTAGTGTACATGGATTCCATTTCGGATCTCATGGCCTCTATCCATTTCTCAGAATATGGGCTCATCACAGCTTCTTGATAGGATGTAGGCTCATTCAACTCAACAAGCATAACGTCATCATGGTCAGACAAGAGAAATGAATATCTCTCAGGCTGACGACGTATCCTATCAGATCTGCGAAGAGGTTGGTCTACTTGAACAGGTTGTTGCTCCACAACTTCTTGTGCAACAATCTCATGATCCACAACATCTTGTGGTGCTTGTTCAATGTCCATCAAGACCTCCGTTGCTATCTGCATCTTGAACTTCTTCAAGATGAATTTACTCCCACTATTTCTTCTAGAAATAAACTCTCTTTCTAGAAAAACATCATTTCTAGCGACAAACACTTTGGCTAGAGTTGGATTGTAGAAGTTATATCCCTTCGTTTCCTTGGGATATCCTACAAAATAGCACTTATCAGATTTGGGTCCTAGCTAGTTTATCTGAGACTTGACGTCGAATGTAAGCCTCACAACCCCAAATCCTCATAAAAGACATCGTGGGTCTCTTCCCAGTACATATCATATATGGTGTCTTTATAACGGCCTTTGATAGAGCTTGGTTAAGTGTGAAAAGAGCTGTCTCTAGAGCGAATCCCTAGAAGGAAGTAGGAAGATCTATCTGACTCATCATCGATCGTACCATATCTAATAGGGTACGATTTCTCCGCTTGAACACACCATTCCACTGTGGTGTTCCAAGTGGAGTGAGTTAGGATATAATCCCACGCTCAGCTAGATGGTCACAAAACTCTTGGCTAAGGTATTCACCACCTCGATCTAATCGAAGCATCTTAATATTCTTGCCAAGTTGGTTTTGTACTTCACTTTTGAATTCTTTGAACTTTACAAAGGATTCCGACTTGTGTTTCATGAGATACACATAGCCGTATCTACTGACATCATCAGTTAAAGTGATGAAGTATTGATAGCCTCCCCTAGCTGTGACATTGAAAGGGTCACATACATCAGTATGTATGAGTCCTAACAAGTCTGTCGCTCTTTCGCCGTGCCCACTAAATGGAGTCTTGGTCATTTTGCCTAGAAGACAAGATTTACATGTCTCATATGATTCAAAATCAAATGAGTCCAGTAATTCATCCTTATGAAGCTGGGATATGCGACTCTCATTTATATGACCTAAGCGACAATGCCAGAGATACGTTTGGTTCAAATCATTTGGTTTAATCCTTTTGGTATTTATGTTATAGATTGAGTTCTCTAAGTCTAGAATATAGAGTCCATTCATAAGTGGTGCACTACAATAGAACATGTCATTTAACATTATAGAACAACATTTGTCTTTTATGATAAATAAAAAGTCTTTCTTATCTAAATAAGATACAGAAATTATGTTCTTAGTTAGTGCAGGTACATAAAAACACTCCTCTAGTTCTAAGATAAGCCTAGTGGGCAAAGACAAGGAATGTGTTCCTACAGCTATAGCAGCAACTCTTGCGTCATTGCCTACTCGTAGGTCAACTTCGCCCTTTGTCAACGATATAACTCTTTGAAGGCCCTGCATATTAATACAAATGTGAGATACACAACTGATATCTAATACCCAAGAAGAAGAAATAGATAGATTGACTTCTATAATAAAAATACTAAAGCAGAAGTCTCACTTCTTTTCTTCTTTACTTCCTCTACGTAGATTTTGCAATTCCGCTTCTAATGTTCGATCTCACCACAGTGGAAGCAGGTCCCTTCCTTAGACACCCCGCCTTTGGCCTTCAGTACAGTAGAGTTGGTCTTGCCTTTGGCTTGGGTCTTACCCTTGCCCTTAGGCTTCCATTTGTCTTTGCCCTTCTGTACCATCAGTACATTACTTATCTTGGTTTTCTTGAGATTGAGTTCAGCAGTTCTCAACATGCTGAGCATATCAGGCAATGACTTATCAATTTCATTCATGCTATAGTTCATGACAAATTGACTGTACCCTTCCGGTAACGATTGCAGGATAAGGTCCGTGGACAATTCTTGGCCCAATGGAAATTCCAATCATTCAAGGTTCTGTATATACCTAATCATCTTGAGTACATGAGTTCCTACGGGAGTTCCTTCTTGCATTCAAATAGGGCCTTAGACACCTTAAACCACTCATGCCAAGCTTGTCGTTGATATAGTTGTTTTAGGTGCTCAACCATATCATGTGCATCCATGTTCTCATGTTGCTTCTGAAGCTCAGAGTTCATGGTGGCAAGCATGAGGCATGATACATCGAGTGCATCATCCTGATACTTCGTGTAAGCATTCTTTTCCGCACGAGTAGCGGTAGTGGCGGGTGCTTCTGGAAGAGGTTTCTCTAGGACGTACAACTTTCGTTCTTGCTTGAGGACGATCCTCAAATTTTTGTACCAATCCAGGAAATTAACTCCGTTGAGCTTGTCCTTCTTAAGGATGGATCGCAGAGAGAGAGAGTATTTGTCGTGTTAGATGACATGGTGATCTACAATAGTAAAACATACAAAAATAAATATCATATCTAGATCATTTAATTATGTCTTTAATTAAATGATACTCCCACTGAATTGTAGAGCTTTGATAGGGGCTAGTTAGGGATGTAGGCAAACTCAATTTGCATATACTACTAGCTCCAAACCAAAAAGCGACCATATTCATGTGGGACAAGATCCATATTATACCTCATCTTGAGTTAGCTTTGGCTAATTGCCCAAGACTTGGTATAATTAGGTAGGTAATATTTTACCAATTACATCTTATGCAACTCTTGGAAACAAAGGGTCAAGATCCACATTACACATCATCTTGAGTTAGCTTTGGCTAATCATCCAAGACTTAGTATAATTGTTCTATTACCTAATTTTCCCAACTTTTAGGATATGCCTCTAAGTTTCTCAATCCAATTCAGGTGACTTAGTTAAGTCTCACCCAAAGTTCGATAGCGGAACATCACAATTGTCCTCTTGTACTTTACCAAGATAAAATGTGTCGCTTTGCTTTGACAAACCCAACAACAAATAATCGAGGTAGTTTATGAGTATCAAACTTTTGTAAGCATATCGAGTTGACTTAATTAAGATATTTATCTAATCATGCATCACATTGCATATATCAACATATAAGCGATAAATGTGACATGGTTATGGCCCGTATGCTACGATCTTCTCAAGCCAATGAGAAAATCGATGGTCAACCTAGGGATAACATCTTCTCCAAGTGCATCCTTTGGTCGTCATGTGTCACACATCCTTCTTATAACTTCATCCTTTAATGGGCATTCCACTTCTCATTTTGTTCATTACAAATTAGGAAAACTCGAGTTACATTTAAGTCTAAATCTATTTTACAACTAGAAAAATAGAGATAAGGCATGACACACAGGCCATATTATGAATCACATTACAACATGCACACACACATATACATCCAATCATATTGGGGTTAAGGTCATAACCATGCACCATATCATCAATCACACACAATAGATTTAGAACATCAATTTTTATTATGATTGTAAAAATGCTCATGAGTCGAAACGAAAGGTTATAAAATTTGTTGAGTGCAATCGAACCATAGTACACTTTCATATTCATATGATAATGTTATGGACATTTAGTGTTGGGACCTTGACATACGGCTAGAGGGGGGTGAATAGTCGATCGCCCACTTCGATTGCAGTTCTTCCTACAATGTTAGCGTGCGTAAGCGAAAATACTAATAACACAAATAAACAAACGCTAACACAAACCGTTTACGTGGTTAGGAGATAAAGCTCCTACTCCACGGCTGTCCGTAAGGTGGACAATCCCGATCCGTCGATGGATGACTCTCTAAAAAACCTCTGGCTAGCTCTTGTCACTTCGTGTGGGTGGGAAAACCTCGCCTCAAACCCTCAACAACACCTGAGCACTAGAAGACTACTAATAAGCTCTAACCAAACTTATTTCGTCAAGAACTCTCATCCAAAATTGAGCTCTCTTAAATAAAGCTCTTGGCTGAAATGACCGTTACCAGTCGACTGATCCTCACGAATTTGAATGTCATAGCCTGACGATTCAAATTCTGATCGACACCAGCCGACTGATGCAAGGATCCGTCGACTGATCTTTCTGTGCTCTTCATCAGTCGACTGATCCAAGCATCAGTCGACTGCCACCTAAGGTTTCCTTTCCCGAGAACAATTCTCTCAGCACTCGAACCCTAGGATTTCCCTTCCCGAGTACAATTCTCTCAGCACTCAAATCCTCACGACTTAGCTAACTCTTCATCCAACAGCCTCGACCTGTTGCCTTCAAGCCTTCATCGACTTCGGCTATCATCCCTCGAATGCATGTAAGCCCATGGCTCGTCTCCCCATGTTATCCTTCGCGTATGCCTCGAAGTGCGCTTCCCTCGTCTCATCGTTCCTGTTTCCAGCAGCCTCGACCTGTTGCCTTCAAGCCTTCTTCGCCTTTGGCTCTCGTCCCTCGGATGCATGCAAGCCCACGGCTCATCTCCCCATGTCATCCTTCACGTATGCCTCGGAGTGTGCTTCCCTCGGCTCATCATTCCTGCTTTGTCCACGATCTCTCGGATGCATACAAGCCCACGGCTTGTCTCCTCACACCATCCTTCATCGGACCCGAAGCCGTCCAGCTAAGTCCATGTGTATCCTGCAAACCTGCACACTCAAATACACACATCAAACACAAGGGTGAACCTAACTTAAACCCTTTGTCCAAACATCAAAACACATGGTCACTCCGGACCATAGATTGCCCCAACATTTAGTTTGATCAACACAAACTTTTGTATTTCTACAAATGCTCATGCATTATACAATGCACAACAAAATTATGTCCTACTTCTATATCACATATATATATTTTTTTCTTTGTGTGATCTTTTGCAAGTTGCTCTGATACCACTGTTCGAATCTATGGGAAAAAAATATTTAAAATTCGCAGCGGAAATAAGATCCCTTGAGCGATCCATACGAAAGAAAACTCATACAAAGTGAATTTAATAAAATCCTATCGTATAGGTATACCTTTGGCGTGTGCCCTTCACTTATCCCGCTTATCCGAAAACTCATACAAAATGAATTTACAAAAATCTTATCGTATAGGTATATTTTTGGCGCGTGCCCTTCGCTTATCCCGCTTATTCGAGGTATGTTGGATCTCTTGCACGTTCAAGTATCTGTGCCTCTATGCGTATCCACACAAGCACGATCTTTGCCTCAAACAGGAACCACCTTAGTTATGCTAGCAACTTGGGATGGTCACAAAACACAAGAACCTCCACTAGGGAGTTTTGGACAAGAAGGAAGAAAGAAGAAGAAGAGAAGTGCTCACAATTAGCCTTTGACAAGAGGGGGTATTTATATTCATCTAATCAATACCAAGGGTCTTTGCCCCTTGAGCTCCTCTTATCGTAATGCTAATAAAACCCAATGAATACCAAGCCTTTTGGTATCCCTTGAGACTCTTAATATTCTATTCATCTAATGAATAGAATGTCTCTTACCCTTCCTCTTAAATAATTTTCATTAAACCATTTAATGAATATTATCCATAATTAAGTGGTTCAGTCTAATCTAGATGAGTGTAACTCAAATTAGACTCAATCTCATAATCTAATTGGATTCACTTGAGTCTAACTCAATTAATCCAATTCGAATCAAATCTTAGTCAAACTAAGATCAATTAATCTTCGAAGCATCGTGCCCTTAGTGTGTGACCGAATAGGTTCTCGTAACATTGACAATGTATCTAAACTACTTTAGACACATAAGAAATGAGCGACATCTAGCAATGCATCATTGCTTCCCAAGTGAGGGGCCCACAGATATCACTCTCATCATATGGGAGGGGTAGATCTCATCTACATCACTCACATCCCTCTGCATAATTTATTGCATACTCAGTGATCGCCTTTATAGTTCACCCTATTACGGGTCACGTTTGACAATACCAAAGTACATAACTCCTTATGTAGGAAACCGTAGTGACTTTAGATCTAAGGATTATTCCTACTAATAGTCACATGAGAAAGTTTATGACACTCATATGACAATCTATGAAACTTTCTCATGGCGGGTCAATTCAGTACACATTCTCTAATGTATACTCATATGTCAACTTGATATCACATATCCATGACTTGTGAGCTCAGGTCATCAGCTGACCTACATGCTAATCTCCATGCATTAATATTATCCTTGAATATTAATGCTTGACTAGGAATGGTTTACTATTGTCCTTTATTAATGATAGAATATGATACAAAAAGTCCCTAGTCAATCATCACATAATTGGCTCTAGGGCTCCTACTAACAATTCGTGTATATTTGAATGTTGAGGCTAGTTAAGCATGTCCTTATAGGTAATTCGTTCAGATCTGACATCGGAGGAGTTGAGGCTAGTTAATCCATTGGGTGATCGATTAAGGGCTGACTAATCGATCAGGTGATCGATTGGTAGCTGTGTTATGCGAGAGCACAGAAAGATGTTGAATCGATCGGGCAATCTATTCAGATCTTCTTGATCGATTAGTTAATCGATTAAGCTTGCAAAAATAGTCGGTGAATGACTATATCTGACGTGGTAATTGATTGGGTAATCAATTAAGGAATCTTAGGTTGTGAATACATGGGGGTTTCACGCAGGTTAAAGCGGTAGTTCTTCCTCGCCTTCCATTGTCATTTCTTGTGAGTTCTTGGAGCATAGTGTTGTTGCATTTTCAAGAATCTAGAGGCGATTCCAAGCTAGAAGAAATCAAGAAAAGCAAAAGAACCCATTATTGTAAATCTTGTAAGATTTTATTTGTATTTACTTATTTTTGTTTGTGTTTTCTTCTTGTGAGCTTATATGAGACTTCCCTGCCTTTAAGAAGGAGATCATTTCTAGTGGATGTGAGAGTGAGAAAGAGTGAACCCTTGGATTAGTCACCTTTAGGAGGTGGATACCAAGTAAAGAAGAAGGTGTTAGCGATTGCATAAAGTTTCTGCTGCAACAAATCATCGATGAAGCGATTGAAGCCATTAACCCCCCCTCCCCCTCTAGCTCTTGACCTGTCATAACAAGTGGAATTTGAGCAAGGTTGCTCTTCTTTAGACTAATCGCTGAGAGAGCAAGAGCTAGAGGAAGAAGAAAAAGAAGTTAAAGCCCTAATTTCCACAAGTCAAAAGACTCATTATCAAGGGATTCAACTTCAAAGTGGAACTCGGTTATGATATTCAGGCATCTCTGCCATTCAGAATTACAAGCTTCGATCTATGGAAATTAAAGATTAAAAAAAATTCATGATAGAGATAGAGCAATAATTTGCTCTAATGGAGAGTTTTGAAGCTTCAACAAATGGCAAGGGAAAGCTCCTCAAGAAAAGTAAATGGAATGAGGAGCAAATCAAGAGGCGTGACATCAACGACAATGTAACTAAATTATTGGTTAATCTATTGACAAACAAAATCTTGGACAAGATCGGAAAATATCAAGATACCAAAGAGCTTTGGAGCCAATTGATAAAGCTTCATGAAGATCCATCCTCAATAGAATGCAACGATAAAGGCAAAGAGAGAAACTCTTTGTTTCAAATACAAGAGAAATCGGAGGTTGAAAAATGGTCATCATTTGAGGAGGAAAGCATTCAAGAGGCAGTGACTTGAAGGATTGAGAGAGGGGGGGGGGGGAGCTCGACTCTGGAACAAGAAGAAGCCTCTACCTCCGGATCGAGTGAAGAGTCAATGCCACCCCTATAAGTAAAGGTATAGCAATTTTAATTTGTAAAAATAAAGATCATATTATTTACTTTGAGTGTAGGTAAAAAGTGTTGGTGCTGAAAGCACCAGATCGAACTTTGTTTTGATAAGTGACAAAGGGTTCAAGTTAGGCTAGTATGGTGTACTGATGAAGTTGTTGAGATTGCAGGAAAGTCCTAGGTAAGCTAAGCAAGAAGTCTTGACCTGCAGGGTTGAGCACGAAGTCCTAGTCGGGGATCGGACAATGAAGACTTGGCAAGTGAATTTGAGCACGAATTCCTGGTCGGGGATCGGGCAACAAAGACTTGGCGAGTGAAGCCGAGCACGAAGACTTGGTATAGGGGGACCGAGTAGAAGACTTTGCCGAGCGGGGACCGCGGACAGGAGTCGAGATGGGTCGAGGTCAAATGTCGTCGAGTTTCGGGTTCACAAAGGCCAAGCAAAAGTCCAACCGGAGGTTTCAGGTGGCAATAGGTAAACTCTCCTGTAAAAAGTAGGTGAGGACACGTTCCGGCGTCGGTCTAACCTAGGGTTTCGAGTGAAACATGAATGTCAGGACCAAGACAACACTAGCTGTAATTCATATATATCTTAATTCTATATTTTATTATTGTATGTTTGGAACTAACCCTTGTTGCAGCTAAAAAAAGAAAGCAGTTGACTGAGGCGCCTGAATGGAACTCAGGCGCCTGAGAGCTGGCAGCGGGCGGCTGAGCTGGCGCAACGGTCTTGCTTACGTGGCGAGTGCTGAGTGGAGGACCACGTCAGCACTCAGGCTCCTGAAAGGGACTCAGGCGCCTGGCCAGGATAAAGTTTGACCGAACAGCGGATAGTGTTTCTGCCCGGTACGGTGTAGTGAGGGTGCCTGAGAGGTCATTCAGGCGCCTGAGTAAGTGCTATAAAAAGGGGTCGAGTGTAGCAGTTCATTACAACAATTCTAAGACTACAATCAATTTTTTCTTCTGTGTGCTGCACAACCGAAGTTACGATAAATGCTGAAACGTTGTCCGACTCTTCAAACGAAGATCTTCCTTTCATTTCAGAAGTCGGTATAATTGTTTTTCTTTTATTGCACACTTCAGTTCTGTAATTTGTAATATTCTTGCGATTATTAGTATTGTCCAAAGTAAACGATCAAGGATCGTGGGTCTTGCAGTAGGAGCCCGTCAAGACTCCGAAGTAAGTAAAATCAACTTGAGTTAGTGATCGTGTTGTGTTTTATTTTCTGTTGCTTCCTATCTCTCTCTAACTGCGACGCTTACTCTAACCTTAAGTTTTTGTTGTATACTCTATCATCGTTAAGTTTTAAAATATGAAATTTTGTTAAGCGATATTCACCCCCTCCCCCCCCCCCCTCTATTGCTCAATCTCGATCCTATAACAAGGGCACTATAAAGCAAGTGTCCCAAATTAGTCAAGAAGAAGGTGTAAGGGCACCTTAAACCAAAGAAAAATCGAAAGAGGTCAGACTGATGGTGCGGAAGGATAAAAAGCACATTGCAATTAAAAGAGACATTATTGGAACCAGTGTCCAAAGGGGAAAGATCCGACCAAGACCAAAAGAAGGAGCTCAAACCAAGAGGGACCAAGAATACACCTAAGGTATCATTAGTTAATGATATTTCTTTTCATCATGATAAACTGCATGTTAGAAATAATTTTTATCATTTTAATACTATTTATCCTGAAAATAGGAAGCATAATAATTTTAGGGAAAATTATAATGTCTTCCATCTAAGACTACTGTAGGGATCTCTATGCGAAAAATAACAAAATTATAGCAGAAAAATAGGATCCCTTCGAGCGATCTTTGCGAAAAATCTGTCAAAGTTCTATCTAAAGAGTTATACCATTAATATATGCCCTTAGTTTATCTCGTTAGTCCTTGGTTCGTCGGATCTCTGTGCGATCAGGATGACCTTGCCTCTAATAGTATCTACATGAATACAATCTCAATCTCGGAGATGAACGATCTTAGTTGTGTTAGCAACTTGGGATGGTTTACACGAAAATACCACAAACTCAAAAATAGGGTTTTGGCCAAGAATGGGGAGAAAGAAGAAAAAGGATGATAACACACTTAGTCAATTTCGAAAATTGACATGAAACTTATGTATTCATCTAATGAATACAAAAAAATTTTGGCCCTTGAGCTTCCCTTCCTATTAATGCCAATAAAATTCAATGAATACCAAAAATCTCTTGGTATTCATTTTGACTTTTCATTTCTATTCATCCAATAAATAGATGTCTCTTGGTATTCCTCTCTAATAATAATTCATTATGTTGGTGCAAGTTGCATCAATGATATTCCTCTTTAAGTGTTTTAATGTTTGACAATACACTTAAGTCAGTGATACATTGAACAGACAAAGGGGAGCAAAAGAGAAGTAACCTTAGCTGAAGAAGAGTCCTAGTTAATCAAGGCATCGAAACCCTAAGTCCCAGCGAAGGGATGCTGGGCACCTAGCGAAGGGCTGCTAGGAATCGAAACCCTAAGACCTAACGAAGGGCTGTTAGGCACCTAGCGAAGGACTGCTAGGTATCGTAACCTTAAGACCTAGCGAAGGGCTGCTAGGCACCTAGTGAAGGCTGCTAGGTATCGTAACCCTAAGACGTAGCGAAGGGCTGCTAGGCACCTAGTGAAGGACTACTAGGCATAGAAGACCTAGCGAAGGGCTGCTAGGCACCTAGCGAAGGGCTGCTAGGCATAGAAGACCTAGCGAAGGATTGCTAGGCACCAGGCGAAGGACCGCTTGGTAACAAAGACCTAGCGAAGGGCTGTTAGGCACCTGGCGAAGGACTGCTAGGAAATGAAGACTTGGTCCGAGGGACTAAGTAACTTAGCTGAGCGATGACTAAGGACAAGAGTAGAGACGGGTCAGGGTTTGGGCATCTCGAGGTCCGGAGGTATCGGAAGCTAAGCAAAAGTCCACCCGAAGCACTGGGTGGCAACCGTCTCCTGAAAGGAGTAGGTGAAGGGCAAGCTCTCAGGGATGGGAACTTGTGCCGGTTCGACCTAGGGTTTCGTGCAAATCCGAAGTCTGAACCAAGTCCTTAAGATCAATATTATATGTATCTATGCTTTGTGTTTGTGGATATTGCAGGTACCAAAAACCGAAGATAAAGCAAGCTTGTTGGAGGCCCTAAGCAGGGCGCCCTCATGCACCAGGGCGCCCTCATGCACCAGGGCGCCCTGGTCAACATGGTTTCGTTGCTGCGAGTACGAAGCAGTGGATAAGCGCTGACTGGGTTCAAGATGGGTGCCCGAAAGATCTGGGGCGCCCTGGTCAAAGCTGTTATCAGCTGTGGCGAGGTAGACGCAGGGATAAAGTTTGACCGAGTCATCCGGGGCGCCCCTAGCGTCCAGGGTGCCCCCAGGAGGCCTATATAAGGGGCTTCGACCCCTCTACTTCACACACAACATTCCAGAGCCATTCTGATCATTCTGACCGACGACAACGCGCTAGAGACGAGGCTTTATGACAGGGAGGCTCCAGGAGGAAGTGCGTGGCACTTCGGAGGTCCAGATCGGCCAAGTTTCAGATTCTTGTTCGGTTTGCTTTTAGTTATTCCGTATTTAACTTTCAAATTATTGTTGCTTGTAATTGTACACTGTAAGACGGGTTTTCTCCGCCTCCGGAAATTCTAGAAAGGAGACCAATAGTGGACTCACGCCGAGTACATAGGCCTTGGACGTACTGACCCTGGGGGGTTGGGAACCAAGTAAATAATCCCGCTGTGTCTTTGTATTATTGTTTTCTTCGTTCTGTTTGTTTTCCGCTGCTACTAACTCTGAGTCCAGAATGAACTAAAGTTTTCTACGAAGTTTTCGCGAGTAATTTTCACGGTCGATATTCACCCCCCCCCCTCTATCGAGGGTACCGGTCCTACAATTGGTATCAGAGCCGAGCCGCTCTTCACCGGACTAACCGCCGACGGAGCAACGACGCCAGGAATTGAGGGGGAGCCTAGGGGTGAATCAGGTACAATTTTTTTTATGTCAAATTTTAAGTTGCATATTATCTGTTTCACGTGCAGGGAGAGAGGGCACTACAAAAATCAGTACCCTACTCGTAAGAATCGTTCGTCACCGGCGGCAAAGGAGATACCAGCGCCAGGAGTCCGGAAAAACAAGGATCATGTGCAATGCTTCAAGTGCGAGAAATATGGACATTACAAAAACAAGTGTCCGGCGAAGGTACACAAGATTTATATTCCAAAATTTTTACAAGTTCCTGCACTGCCATGTGATAAAGTAGTTAATTTTTCTGATAAAGTAGATTTACTGCATAGAAAAATTAACTTTTTGCATGTTAAATTACAAAACGTGAATATGACCAAAATATCAAAAATTAATTGTTTAATTCAGAATATCAACTCAGAAATTGATAAAATTAATTCTGATAATTTATCTGATAAAATTAATTCTGATAATTTATCTGATAAAATTAATTCTAATAATTTATCTGATAAAATTAATTCTAATAATTTATCTGATAAAATTAATCCTGATAATTTATCTGATAAAATTAATTCTGATAATTTATCTGATAAAATTAATCCTGATAATCTGTCTGATAGAATTAATTCTGACAATTTTTCAGATAAAATTTGTTCTGATAATCTTAATTCAGACAAATTAAATCCTAAAGATAATTCGGAATTCAAATTTGAATATCTTAAGGATAAATCCGAAATTAATCCTGAAAATCTCAAGATTAATTCAGACATTAATTCTGAAAATCTTAAAAATAATCTAGAGATTAATGTTGAAAATATATCTGAGGATAATTTTCTCCTAGATAATAATTTAATTATAGATAATATTAAAGATTATTACAAAACCTTAATTAGTGGCCCAAATTACTCCACCTACTGTAAGGATATTGAAAGACCTAATCTTGAGGAGGATATAAAACTATCTAAGATAAAAGCCATAATGAATAAAAATTACAAAAATTCAAATAAATCAAAGTTATTAGAAAAACTTGAAAAGAAAGATAAAGATGAAGAAGAAATTTATGAAATAATGAAAATTAATGATGAAATTAAACCCATAATTATTAATTATTCATTAAATCTTAATTAAATATTAAGTAAATTCAAATTAAATTAATTAAATTTAAATACAAATTAAATTCAAATTAATTCAAATTAAATACAAATTAAATTCAAATTAAATCCAAATTAAATTCAAATTAATTCAAATTAAATACAAATTAAATTCAAATTAATTAAAATTAAATTCAAATTAAATTCAAATTAATTCAAATTAAATACAAATTAAATTCAAATTAATTAAAATTTAATCCAAATTAAATTCAAATTAATTCAAATTAAATCCAAATTAAATTCAAATTAATTAAAATTAAATCCAAATTAAATTCAAATTAATTCAAATTAAATCCAAATTAAAATCAAATTAATTAAAATTAAATCCAAATTAAATTCAAATCAATTAAAATTAAATCCAAATTAAATTCAAATTAATTAAAATTAAATCCAAATTAAATTCAAATTAATTGAAATTAATTCAAATTAAATCCAAATTAAATTCAAATTAATTTCAAAATTTAAATTTAAATCAAATTCAAAATTCAAATTTAAATTAATTTCAAAATTCAAATTTAAATCATATTCAAAATTCAAATTTAAATTAAATTCAAATTAAATCTTAATTAAATATTAATTAAATCCAAATTAAATCTTAATTAAATTTAAATTAAATCTTAATTAAATTCAGATAAAATCTTAATTAAATTCAAGTTAAGTCTTAATTAACCTGAATCCAACTAAAATCTTAAATAACCTAAACTCAAACTAAAATAAAATTTTATCCAAACTATAACAATTAAAAGTAATAACATTAAATATGTCAAAGTGGGTTGACATATTCGCGGGTTCACTCGACATGTATTAAATCGGGAATTTGATACATTTTTAGAAACTTAAATAAAATGATTTGAATTGTTTGACTCATGCATAATTGCCATGTCATGCATTTGCTATTTATTTTGTTAATATATGACATGTCATTCATATTTTTTTTGCATAACTTAGAATGGCTATAGGAAAAAGAATGATTGAAACTTGATCAACCTAGTATTGGGTGGAGGTGAGATGATAGTACGTTAGGGAAGCCATCTTGGCGGAACTAACCGAAGCTACCGATCCAAGATCCAAACTAGTTAGACCAGAATTTTTCAAAAAGTAATTTTGAAAATGAAATTTCATTAAAAGGCTTTGTCAAGGAAAGGGTTGATGATCCAATAAGGCTACGGCCAAAGAAGGCCTAGTGCCTCGCCAAGACCTGGAAGCCAATTTTTGAAATTCAAATTCAAGCTACTTCTTGTCAAATTCAAATCTAACACAAGCTTCAGTTAAATCTTAGAATTAAAAATAAATTAAAGAAAAATTATTCAAGCATCTCACAATACACTTATAAGACAATCATGCTTGTTGTATTGATACATCTAAAATGGGTGAGATGTTAAGGACTAATAATTGAAAAATATTTTTCAAAATTATTTTTCAAAATCGTTAGAATATTTTCCTAAAAATATATTTTCAAAATAGTGCTTCAACATAATAATGTTTTTATGGAATTCATGCTTGTTTGATTGAATATATATATATATTATATGTTTTCAAAAATTATATACTTTGAAAATTGTTTGACTCACTCAATTAGACACAAGCCTCTTAGGACAACACTAAAGTTCCTTAAGGCACTTAGTTAGAGTCAAACGATGTTGGATGCAGGGGGAGTGTTTTGTTCATTTTAAAGAAATTTTCGAAAACTGCACCTTAATTTTCAAAATTATCTTCTTTCCAAATTGTGGCTTCAAAATTTATCTACTTGAAAATTATTATTTCTTTGACTTTCATAAACCCTAAAGACACAGAGGAAAGGTCCACTTCATGACCTTCAAGGACTCCTATGACGTGTCAAATTTAGAGGGAATCTGGCAAGTTTTAAATTATTATTCTTTTGATCTGAATCAAACCATAAGACTCAGAGGAAGAGTACTTGAGGTCAACAAGCTTCCCAGGACTAGGTCAAGTTTAGGGGGAGATCAAATTAAAAGAATTATTGAATATTTCAAATGTTTTCATGAGCGGTATTTTCAAATCCTGTTGAAAACATAAGTATTCTTTCAAAATAGTATCAATTTTCAAAAATTACTATTATTTTCAAAAATTCATCTGTTTTTTTTTCAATTTGAAATAATATCTTGAGTTTGGAAAATCTTCCAGGACACTTAGGAAAATGTCCTTGTAGTCAACTGTAGCGACCCGCCTTCTCTACCTTAGACGGACCGTTACTTGTCTACTTCTTGACTCTAATGCACGACTAAAAATGCGGAACTTTTTTTTTTTTTGTATTTAAATCTATCTAAGAATGATATTCTAACTTTAATAGTCATGCATGATACAATGACACACTTCCTTTCTCTAAAATTCGTAAAGAAAATACTTATTGGAACTTGCCCTGCCCAGTCGACCTAGCTGCCCCAGTCGACCTGGCCAGGTCGACTGGCACGCCTGGGGGGTGAGTCTCCAACACCATTACAAGCAAATTCTAACCATTTAAACTCATCACACAAGGTTCTATAACATTACTAAAGCATTATGGAATATGAATGCAACTTTTCTAAGCATATTTAAAGCAATAAAAACTTAATTCAAAAGGAGGCTAACAACATCTTGGCACATGCATCAAATAACTCCATCAAAGTATCGATATTCAAAACTACTCACGCTCATACTCATCCAATGCGATCATAAGGATATGTATACTAAATAGAATGACATGGAATCTTTACTCGTGGTTTTAAGACATGCAAAATATCTAAAACGCAAATACTTGAATAAATTCTATGTGATCTAACTTAAACTAGGAATCTGTAACAAATGCACTTTAAGTCTTTTATTCATCTTGTCCCAAGGACCTCTCCAAGGTCAGCCACCACACACACGTCACTCAGCACCGCCTCGTCGCCTTCCTTCAGAATTGCTTGCCTTTACCTTTACCTGCAGCAAGAGGAAATGCAACTAATAAGCATAAAGCTTTGCAAGTACTATCTAGCTCACAAAATCTCGAAATGTGCAAGCATGCTTTTTAAACAATGTGAAATCACATGAGATACTTTTATGCTTAAAAGAAACACTAAAACATGTATAACTCAAAACATGCATACTCAAGCATTAATAAGTCTTAACTCACTTTTTCTTGGCTTAACTTGAAACTTTAGCAATCCTTTAACTTTAAATCTTTCTTTAACTTTTAGAAAACTTCCTTAAACTTTAGAAAAACTTTGCTAAAGCATATACTTGAAAATAATAACTCACTTGGATCCACTTAAGACGTAAGTACCATCTTATGCGCGTTCCCTAAAAGGTTGGGGTAGCGAGCCACCAATCCTAATAGAGCAGACCTTGGTCTACCAGGGCCAAGACCTTGGAATTGGACACCTGGATTTCTTTAACGACGCCCTTGGACGCCGGGTACTGGCCTTAGAAAATAAAATACTTATTTTTTCTTATCTTGAATGCCTTGGCATTTTAACGAGCACCTTGTGTGCCCAAATCCCTAAGTCTTGACTTTTGGGGATTTCTTAAGGCCTTGGCCTTTTCCTTTCTTATCTTTATCTTCTCTTTTCTTTTCTCATAACTTTTCTTAGCCCCTAACCTCATATAGGGTACTTAATCAAACTTATACAAGCATGGATTAAACTCGGGTTACATGCAAAACCATAAACTAAAGGAAAATTGCATTTTTAACTTTCTAACGGGAAAAACTTGCGGAAAATCGCCTCTTACTGTAGGTGAGCAGTACTTACTTTGATTTCTTTGGACTTACAACCAAAATTGACGTCTAGGGCTCGGGAGAAAACTTGAGATCTCGATGAACCGTTCGCGCCTACGCGTTCCTCTCGTCGAGACGAACGAAACGCTCCGCCCTCCTTGGTTCTTCCTTGGCCGGCGCCCCCTTAGAAGAGGAGAGGGGGTCTTGGTGTGGCGTGCGCACAAGAGAGGGGAAGAGGGTGGCGTGCGTGCGGCTTGGGCGAGGAAGAGGGTTTTTGTTGAGAGAAATAAAATTTCTCTCTTTAATTATCTATTTATACTTAGGGTATTTAAGTCCAACTTACAACTTAACTTAATATCTCTCTATTTTCTTTCAGCACACCCCTGCTGGGGCTCCTGGTTAACCCGACCAACTTAAGTCGTTGGTCCCATGGGAGGTCTCGGGTTCAAAGCTCGTCCAGGTAACTTTTTGCCGAAAACTCTATTTCTTTTAGTAAAATACTAAACGGACTCGGAAAATTCCATAAAAATATTCTAAAAATTCCTAAAAATATCTAGAATATTTCTAAAATATTTTTAAATAGTTCTAAGGACTTTAAAAACTTCAATATGGAAATTTCAGGGCGTTACATCAACAAAGTTTCCTATGATAGTGTCAGACTGGAAAAATAACCAAGTGAAGTCAAATATTATGTTTTCAAAAGTACTTATGTTTTTCAAAGCCAAATATTCTTTCAAAAGTACTATCATTTTTTTCAAAATTCTATTAATATTTACTTGACCTTGAAAAATATTATGTTTCATAAAACACTTATTTTCGAAACACAGTTAGTACTTGCGAAATAGGCATAACATTTATATTTTCCAAAATAACATTCTTTCAAAAGTTATGCATTTTCCAAAAGTACTTAATTATTCAAAAATTCAATATATTTTCAAAGGTACTTATATTTTTCAAAAATTACATAATTTTTGCAGTATATTATTCAAAATACAATGCTTTTAAAAATTTTGCACTAAGTATTTTCAAAAAGAACCAAAGGTTTTTAATGTTGGTGCAAGTATTTTATTTTTTGATGTATGACAAAGGGGGAGAGATGTGTGCTTAAGTTAGAAAAATTTATTCCCGAAGATCAAAAATGTATGTAGTTTCAAAACCTATATTTTTTTTTCATTTTTACCCCAAGGACAGTAAGTTAGCCCCTTAAACCAATCTAACTTAAGTTATTATCAAACATCAAAAAAGGGGAGATTGTTGGTGCAAGTTGCATCAATGATATTCCTCTTTAAGTATTTTAATGTTTGACAATACACTTAAGTCAGTGATACATTGAACAGACAAAGGGGAGCAAAAGAGAAGTAACCTTAGCTGAAGAAGAGTCCTAGTTAATCTAGGCATCGAAACCCTAAGTCCCAGCGAAGGGATGCTGGCACCTAGCGAAGGGCTGCTAGGTATCGAACCCCTAAGACCTAACGAAGGGCTGTTAGGCACCTAGCGAAGGACTGCTAGGTATCGTAACCTTAAGGCCTAGCGAAGGGCTGCTAAGCACCTAGCGAAGGGCTGCTAGGTATCGTAACCCTAAGACCTAGCGAAGGGCTGCTAGGCACCTAGTGAAGGACTACTAGGCATAGAAGACCTAGCGAAGGGCTGCTAGGCACCTAGCGAAGGGCTGCTAGGCATAGAAGACCTAGCGAAGGATTGCTAGGCACCAGGCGAAGGACCGCTTGGTAACAAAGACCTAGCGAAGGGCTGTTAGGCACCTGGCGAAGGACTGCTAGGAAATGAAGACTTGGTCCGAGGGACTAAGTAACTTAGCTGAGCGATGACTAAGGACAAGAGTAGAGATGGGTCAGGGTTTGGGCATCTCGAGGTCTGGAGGTATCGGAAGCTAAGCAAAAGTCCACCCGAAGCACTGGGTGGCAACCGTCTCCTGAAAGGAGTAGGTGAAGGGCAAGTTTTCGGGGATGGGAACATGTGCCGGTTCGACCTAGGGTTTCGTGCAAATCCGAAGTCCGAACCAAGTCCTTAAGACCAATATTATATGTATCTATGCTTTGTGTTTGTGGATATTGCAGGTACCAAGAACCGAAGACAAAGCAAGCTTATTGGAGGCCCTAAGCAGGGCGCCCTCATGCACCAGGGCGCCCTCATGCACCAGGGCGCCCTGGTCAACATGGTTTCGTTGCTGCGAGTACGAAACAGTGGATAAGCGCTGACTGGGTTCAAGATGGGCGCCCGGAAGATCCGGGGTGCCCTGGTCAAAGCTGTTATCAGCTGCGACGAGGTAGACGCAGGGATAAAGTTTGACCGAGTCATCCGGGGCGCCCCTAGCGTCCAGGGTGCCCCCAGGAGGCCTATATAAGGGGCTTCGACCCCTCTGCTTTAGACACAACATTCCAAAACCATTCTGATCATTCCGACCAACGACAACGCGCTAGAGACGAGGCTTTATGACCGGGAGACTCCAGGAGGGAGTGCGCGGCACTTCGGAGGTCCAGATCGGCCAAGTTTCAGATTCTTGTTCGGTTTGCTTTTAGTTATTCCGTATTTAACTTTCAAATTATTGTTGCTTGTAATTGTACACTGTAAGACGGGTTTTCTCCGCCTCCGGAAATTCCGGAAAGGAGACCAATAGTGGACTCACGCCGAGTTCATAGGCCTTGGACGTACTGACCCTGGGGGGTTGGGAACCAAGTAAATAATCCCGCTGTGTCTTTGTATTATTGTTTTCTTCGTTCTGTTTGTTTTCCGCTGCTACTAACTCTGAGTCCAGAATGAACTAAAGTTTTCTACGAAGTTTCCGCGAGTAATTTTCACGGTCGATATTCACCCCCCTCTATCGACGGCATCGGTCCTACACATTAAACTTTTAATGAATCATTATCCATTGTAAGTGGTTGAGTCTAATCTAAATGAGTTTAACTCAGATTAAATTCAATCTCATAATCTAATTAGATTCATTTGAGTCTAACTCAAATAATCCAATTTCGGATCAAATTTTAGTTAAAACTAAAAATATGTTATCTCTGAAATATCATGCTCTTTGTGTAATCCAATATGTTCTCATAACATTAGCAATGTATCTAAACAACTTTAGAAACATAAACAATGAGTGGCATCTAGCAATGCATCATTGCTATCTAAGTGATAAGAAAGTCGAGATCGAACCTAATCTTTCCGTGTTTATTATAATATATGACTTTGTCCTTTAATTCCCCATATCTAGATTGATCAATGAGACATAGATCATGTCATCCTCTTATCAATCTTTGTGTTTCTTGATCCCCAAGTAGACCCACTCAAGCAAATGAGCTCAATATCACATATTGACTTATTTGAGCATGACCATGCGTTTTAGTAATTCTACTCGATCGAGAAATCCACAAATATCACTCATGTCATATGGGAGGGGCAGATCTCATCTACACCATTCACATCCCTTCGCATAATTTATTGCATACCAAGTGATCGACTTTATAGTCCACTCTAATGACGGGTGATATTTGATGATACCAAAGTATACACCTCCTTATGTAGAGAACTGTAGTGACTTCAGGTCTAAAGACTATTCATACCAATAGTCACTATGAGAAAATTTATGATACTCATATAACAATCTATGAAATTTTTTCATAGTGGATCAATTCAGTATATATTCTCTAATATATACCCTTGTGTCAACGTGATATCCATATCCATGACTTGTGAAATCAAGTTATTAATTGACGTACATGCTAGTATCAACGGAATAATATTGTCCTTGGATATTAATGCTTGACTAGGAATAGTTAAGAATAGTGTTCTTTATATCATATCACCTTCAATTCAACCAATTGATAGGATGTAGAATAAAACCTATTATTCAGGGACATTATTATAATTATGCATTTGACACAAACATGAAGTAGATATAATAACCAAAACTTTGCCATTATTAATAAAAAATGATACAAAAAGTTCCCTAGTCAATCATATCATAATTAGCTCTAGGGCTAACACTAACAACTACCACACCTAAGGATAGGGAAAAATTTAGGGCATTCGATGGTAGACCTACCCAATCCAAGTCCATGAAGGAAAATTTCTAAGGCAATATTAGAAAATTAAGCCTTGAGGATGTAATGATTAAAAATCAAATTTTAAGGTCAAAATTTGAAAATTTAGAAAAGTTCCTTAAGAAAATTGAAAACTTATTTAAGGGATCAAAAGATCAAAACGTAAGTTTAAGAAAATAAGGATCCTCTAAGGGCAAGATAGATTTGGGGTACAAACCTAAAGCCAAAGTGGATGACCCATCATATTATAGAGTTCCATATAGATATGGAACTAAGTCTAAGCCTAGGAGTCAAGTCAAGATCACAAGGGAAGTCATCCCTAGAGTTGACCATGATAAGACTAGTATGACTAAGGTTTAGGAGAAGCCTAGGAAAGTCATTAGGAATATATTAAAGAAGGTTATCCCTAGTGAATACCTAGAACACCCAAGGAGCACTAATAAATTTTAGATTCCTAAGAGTGTGTTCTCTTCACCCTAGATGAGTATAGAGAGTGTCAACTCTAATTGGAAGGATAACCAACCTTAATGAAGTTGATATTTTGGAGTATTTTTAAGGAATTATTACCTTTGAAAATGAAGAGAAAGTTGAGATTTACTCTTGAAGAGTAAAATTGTTCCAAAATTATGGAGGATTTGAACATGATTAAATTGGCACAATGAGGATAATATTCAAAGAAAGTATCAAGTCGGGATTTTGGTATTTTCTAAGGTGATAAGGGTAAATTTGGATTATGTTAGACTTAGCGATTAGAAAATGGTACTTAGATAGAAAATCTAGGCATTTTCATTTATGCTAAAATGTCATGATTTGTGTACCCTATCATATGTCATGACATTATATTTTATCATTCATATTTAGTTATGAAAAATATCATATGTTATGTCATACATGTTGATGCAGTCTGACCCTGATTTTTATTTTGGTGTTGACACCGATTTAAGTTTGATTTATGTCTGGTTGAATTCGGATTAAGTCCAGGTGGATCATGAGATCGCATGCTGGCAGTGGAAAAGTCCTAGCTTGGAGGGCTAGGTGTGAAAAGTCCTAGCTTGGAGGGCTAGGTGTGAAAAAGTCCTAGCTTGGAGGGCTAGGTGTGAAAAAGTCCTAGCTTGGAGGGCTAGGAGTGAAAAGTCCTAACTTGGAGGGTTAGGTGTGAAAAAGTCCTAGCTTGGAGGGCTAGGTGTGAAAAGTTCTAGCTTGGAGGGCTAGGTATGAAAAGTCCTAACTTGGAGGGTTAGGTGTGAAAAAGTCCTAGCTTAGAGGGCTAGGTGAGAAAAGTCCTAGCTTGGAGGGATAGGTGTGAAAAGTCCTAACTTGGAGGGTTAGGTGAGAAAAAGCCCTAGCTTGGAGGGCTAGGTGTGAAAAGTCCTGGCTTGGAGGGCCAGGTCCTAGCTTGGAGGGCTAGGTTGGATGAAACCCTGGCTTGGAGGGCCAGGTCCTAGCTTGGAGGGCTAGGTTGAAGTCCCGGGAATGAAACTGGGCACGAAGTCTTGGTCCGGGGGACTAAGAATGAGTCAGAGAAGGGCTAGAAGCTTGTTCTCGTGACTTAGAGGACATTTGACCTTGCCTGGATCGGTCTGGTGACCGATCAGGGAAGTTGACATGAAGTTCCCTCGTGGATCGGTCTGGTGACCGATCCAGCTATGTCTGATCGGTCTGGTGACCGATCAAGGAGCATACAGTGAGATTGGGAACCTTACTGATCGACTCCTGATCGGTCTGGTGATCGATCAGGGATACTATTCAGATCGTTCTGGTGAACGATCAAATGTCGCTAGATCCTCTCTATGTTCGATCAGGTTGGATCCTGATTGGTCAGGAAGTGCCCTGATCGGCCCCCAGACCGATCAGGCCACACCCTGATCGGTCTGGTGACCGATCAGGCCACATCCTGATCGGTTTGGGGACCGATCAGGAGTGTGCAGTAGACTGCTGGATAGGTCTGGGGACTTATCAGGAGTGTGCAACAGACTGCTGGATAGGTCTGGTAACCGATCAGGCCACATCCTGATCGGTCTGGGGACCAATCAGGAGCTGAACTTTAATTCAAATTCACTGTCAGACGTTCTGATCGCGTCTGTTTTCTCTATCAATTCTCTGATACATTGCTGATTATGTTTGATATGATTTGATAAGCTTCTGTTAAAGTGTCCAGGCTTTATAGGGATGGATTCAAACACTCAACGAGGGTCAAAGGGAGACTTTCCATCGAGCAGGTTTGGATGCTTTCGTTTCTCAGGTCTCAACGGACGCTGGCGCTGCTGGAAGCTAACCTGGGGCTCAGCTGAGGAGAGGTCAGGTAGTTGGGCTGTGCAGATGAGTAGCTGGGAGCTGCAGAGGAGTGTCTGGCGACAGCAGCAGCAGGTTATGTGGCTAGCGATGAAGAGAAGAGAAGCAGTCTCTGCGTGCGAGATCTTCTTGCTTTGGCTACAACTGAGAAGTTTGGTTGCTACTACACATATTCTGATCCTTGAAGCAACCTGTTGAGATATTGCATACTTGAGCACTTGGAAGAAGAAACAAGGATCTTGGTGAGTCCATCAGCAAGAAGACACGAAGAGGGAGTTCTTGCGTGAGATCTGTGCTGAGTGGAGCTCGGTGAGGAGTTCGCTTGTGTTCTTTCTGTCCTAAGTGCTCTGTAAGCTTCCTTTGTGTTTCATTGTGCTTAGTTTCATATACACTGATTGAAATGTTGTGGAGAGGTTACTCCACCGAGAAGGAGGTTGCATTCTATCCAGATTTTCGGGGCTTGATCTGCTGACGATCAAGGGATCACCCACCTCACGGGCACGCCAAGGAGTAGGGGCAAGTTATCCCCGAACCTTGTAAATCCTCCTTGTTTGCCTTTTTGGTTTGCTTTTCATTTCTGCATCTATACTCTGTTTTGTTGTTTGCTTCCGCTGTCTAACCCTTGAAGTGCAGAAAACCTAATAGCAGCAAGAATTTGTATCTGGCTATATTCACCCCCCCCCTCTCTAGTCATCTAAGTTCCAACAAGTGGTATCAGAACTTGGGGCTATGTTCAAGCGGCTTAACATCTGAGAGCTTACAACAACGATGGATTTGAGAGAAGGGTTTAGCACCAGCCGACCTCCACTCTTCGACGACACTGATTTTCCATATTGGAGGTCGAAGATGGAGTTTTACCTCAAAACCAACCTCAGCATGTGGTTGCTGTCAAGGAAGGTTTTTCCACTCCTAAAGATGCTGAAGGAAAATAGATGGACTTCTCAAGTTGGTCGGCAGATCAAATCCGGAAAGCTGAAGCCGATGCGAAAGCGGTGGTAACTTTGCAATGCGGGTTGACCAAGGACCAACTAATCAAGGTTGGTCCCTTCACAAGTGTTAAAGACCTATGGAGCAAAATCATTGAGCTTCATGAAGGCACTCATGAAACCCGAACAGCCAAAAAGGACATCCTTCTCAGCCAACTTCAAAATCTTTTCATGGAAGAAAATGAAAAGGTGAGTGAACTCCATGGAAGATTCAAAGAGATCCTCAATGGCTTGCACTCCATCAATGAAAAGGTGGAAAACCGAGATCTTGTAAGGTATGCCCTTAAATCATTTCCTAGTAATGCCTTGTGGGCATCCATGGTAGATGCCTACAAGGTTTCCAAGGATCTTTCTTTTGTTAAGTTAGAAGATCTATTTTGTGAAATGGAACTATATGAGATCTCTAACCAAAGCCCAAAGGAGAAAGGGTTGGCTTTAGTGGCAGGTGACAAAAAGAAGAAAATGGGGGAGGAGAAGACCTACTGTCATGTGGCCCTAGTGGCCTTAGAAGAGTCATCCAAGGAGAGTGGAGACGAATCAAGCTCCTCAACCGCGCCTTCATCATCTTCGGATGATGAAGAGGTAATCTCTCCCGAGCTAAATAAGTGCTATAGAACAATAGCTTGCTTGACAAACATGCTCAAAAAGTCTAAGAATAAGATCAAATCTTTAAAATTGGAAGTAGAACATTTAAAAACCTCTAAGGATGAGGTAATTGATGACTTACATGTTAAGATCCTTGAAAATGAATATAAGGACTTAAAGAGCGAAGTTCAAAATCTCAATAATGTTCTTGAGAAATTTTCAACTAGCTCCAAAACCTTAGACATGATACTAAACTCCCAAAGGGTGGTTTACAACAAGGCCGGTATAGGTTACCGACCTAAAGAACCTAGTATCATGTCACTAATGTCTAGAATACATTTTGGATCATCAAAAAATTCTAAGGTTCAAAAAGCCAAAAAGAAAATGACTAAGGCATGGGTGCCAAAGTCTTTCATTGAAAGTTCCTTAGGTCCCAAAATTTGGGTACCTAAAACTTCCATATTTCGAATTGTATAAGCATTATTTGATTGAGAGCATCTATCAATATGAGAGATTGATATTTGGTGCTCCAAACCCATGACCAAGGAAAAAATTATCATTTACATGGTTGGTTATGGAAAATTCGAATTAAATGCTTTGAGCTTCATTGTCTTAGTTCTTATAACAAGATGATCCCTTGGCTAGTGATTTATGAAATCTCATTTGGGCAATAAGGAAACTTATCATGCAACGAATGATAGTATATCCATGCTTCAAAATAAATAAACAAGTTTTGAGAAAAAAAAATTCACATGAATGGTTTAGGTTGACACATAACTTACTCTTGCCATGGATTGTTTAGGATAATTAGGTTTATTGTTGCAATTTATGTTTTCATGCAATTCATAGTTTATGATATGCCTTATGTCAAGCCTAAGGAGTCCATTTTCTTGTATATGTTATACAACATGAATGCATGCTAAAGAACAAGGATTAACACACAGTTTGTACTAATAAGGCATCACCAAACAATGAACATGAGCTTAAGGTTTAGGCTTAAGTTTTTCTTAATATTTTAGAGATGAACTTAGTTGAATATGTCATGATCTTACTATTTGTGTGATTAACCTTAATGTATGATACCAATTTTGTTTAAGAACAGCATGCTCACATAGTTCATGATGTTTCAAGTTCCATGACTTGTTTTATTTTCCAACTTGACTGATATCAAACCTAATGTCATCCATATGCCTAATATTAATTGTATCACTAAGGTATCAATACTTAAGTGTAGATTGGATTATCAAGATTGTTAGGAATAAACAAGAACATACTTAGAACATAACTGATCATTCAAACCTAGTGTTGGCACCTTAATCCATAGAAATTCTTGATTATTGATATGAAATGAAGCCTAGTTAAGGGACCCAAATCAGATTGTTTGTTTTGATTAAATGAATTATGGTTAATGGAACTCATTTAGGGAGTAAATCTGATTGTATTAGGGATTAGAGTGATTAAGAGTTGAAACGAACTTGTTTCTGAAACTGATCAGTTTCAGAAAACATTCTGTATCAAACCTGATCGGTCCACCGACCGATCAGAACTCACCCTGATCGGTCTGGTGACCGATCAGATCAACACTGATCAGAGGTATCAGACTACTCCTCAGTCCGATCCCATTTCATCAAGTTGTATCAGATTACCTGATCATATTAATACACACAAATCTGATACAAACCAAGTACAATTGAAACATACTTGATCCTCCATTGGTATAAGCCTGGTACTAAGTGACTACAAGTTTATTCAAGTGTTCAAAGAAGGGTAGGAATTTTTAAGACCCTTGATTTTCAAAAATTTTTCTAAAACATCAAATATTAAAATGCTGATTTGATACAAACCTATGTTGGAATGTTCAAATTCATAAGAAAGGGTTTGTTGAGTCATGACTCTTGTTCTTAATGTCGTGTTTCAAAAAATTTTCTGAAATGACGAATATCAATAGAGTCTACATCCCTGTTGTGGAATGCCAAGTGTTAATGCAGTCTGATCAGGAACGTATCAGAGTTTCAGAAATTTTTCTGAAATCTGATCGCTCCCCAGACTAACAAGAAATATTTCTGTATCAAATAATCAACGAACCTGATCGATCACGGAGACCAATCAGGATTATGTGTTTGATATAGCTGTATTCCTTACTTGTCATATGAAACATATACATGTTTGACCATGATATATTTCTGTATATGTTTTCATGTGAAATTCACACTTATTGTCGTATGATGCATATACATTGTTGCTATGATACATCTATGGTATATGTCTTTCATATGCAATTCAAAAGTTTACCTTTGATTATTTTGGGATTGGGGAGA
Organism: Boesenbergia rotunda; assembly: GCA_024364735.1. Taxonomy (NCBI): domain Eukaryota; kingdom Viridiplantae; phylum Streptophyta; class Magnoliopsida; order Zingiberales; family Zingiberaceae; genus Boesenbergia; species Boesenbergia rotunda. The sequence goes on from JAGFNQ010003123.1 coordinate 231,251, forward strand.
GACCCGTGTTTGAGGGGGAGGTATGTTTAAACTTAATAACCATACCCTTTTCGATGATTGACAAAGGGGGAGAGAATGGTTGATTAAGTTTAGGGTTATTGTAGGGAGAAGATTTTGATTCCCTTATGATAATTGAACTGCCTTCAATTGATCATTAATACCTAAACTTAAATCGGGTTGTTAAACAACAAAAAGGGAGAGATTGTTGATGCAGTCTGACCCTGATTGTTGTTTTGGTGTTGACACCGATTTAAGTTTGATTTAAGTCTGGTTGAATTCGGATTAAGTGCAGGTGGATCGGGAGATCGCATGCTGGCAGTAGAAAAGTCCTAGCTTGGAGGGCTAGGTGTGAAAAGTCCTAGCTTGGAGGGTTAGGTGTGAAAAAGTCCTAGCTTGGAGGGTTAGGTGTGAAAAGTCCTAATTTGGAGGGTTAGGTGTGAAAAAATCCTAGCTTGGACGGCAAAGTGTGAAAAGTCCTAGCTTGAAGGGCTAGGTGTGAAAAGTCCTAACTTGGAGGGTTAGGTATGAAAAAGTCCGAGCTTGGAGGGTTAGGCGTGAAAAGTCCTAGCTTGGAGGGCTAGGTGTGAAAAGTCCTAACTTGGAGGGTTAAGTGGGAAAAAGTCCTAGCTTGGAGGGCTAGGTGTGAAAAGTCCTGGCTTGGAGGGCTAGGTCCTAGCTTGGAGGGCTAGGTTGGATGAAACCCTAGCTTGGAGGGCCAGGTCCTAGCTTGGAGGGCTAGGTTGAAGTCCCGGTGAGTGAAACTGGGCACGGAGTCTTGGTCCGGGGGACTAAGAACGAGTCAGAGAAGGGTTGGAAGCTTGTTCTCGTGACTTAGAGGAGATTTAACCTTGCCTGGATCGGTCTGGTGACCGATCAGGGAAGTTGGCACGAAGTTCCCTCGTGGATCTGTCTGGTGACCGATCCAGCTATGTCTGATCGATTTGGTGACCGATCCAGCTATGTCTGATCGGTCTGGTGACCGATCAGGGAGCATACAATGAGATTGGGAACGTTATTGATCGACTCCTGATCGGTCGGTCAGGGATACTATTCAGATCGTTCTGGTGAACGATCAAATGTCGCGAGATCCTCTCTATGTTCGATCAGGTTGGATCCTGATT
>JAGFNQ010003123.1:232641-252361 GCA_024364735.1 Boesenbergia rotunda
TCAGAGTTTTGATTGTGTTCTATTTCTTCTGCCGATTCTCTGATATACTGCTGATATGTTTTGATATGCATTGCTAAGCGTTTGTTGGAGTGTGCAGGTAATAGCAGGTGATTCAAACACTCAAGGAGAGTCAATGGAAGACTTTTCTTTGAGCAGGTTTGGTTGTTTCTCCTTCTTAGGTTTCAACGGGCAACTGGCGCAGCTGGCAACTGACGGAGGCTCAGCTGGAGAGGAGGTCTTCAGTGGACTGAGTGCTCAGGAAGGTCAGTGGGTTCAGGCTGGCTCAGTGGATGCTGATGAAGCTTGCGATGGTGAGCAGAGCTTAAGTTGAAGCTGATGCAGAGGAGCGGCAACAAAGAACGAACAGGAAAACAAGCAAGTGTGGCTGTGGGTTTCGCTGTTCATTGTTGAGCTCCTTGTGTAGCTTCTCTCTTGAGCTTTCTTGCTACCGTCTTGTGAGAGGTTCCTCCTTAGTCTCGTGAGCTTATCTTGTATCCTATTGAGACGCTTGTGGAGAGGTTCCTCCACCGAGAAGGAGGCACTGTTTTATCCGGGTCACCGGGGCTTGATCTGCCGACGATCAAGGGATCGCCCACCTTACGGGCACGCCAAGGAGTAGGGTCAAGTTATCCTCGAACCTTGTAAATCCTTTGTGTTAGCGTCAGTTTGTTTTCTTTCCTTGTTTGTTTTCTTTCTGTGTTTTGTGTTTCCACTGCTAATCTGATCACAGGAAGAAGAAGAAGTTCAAAGAGGCTGATTTGAGTGTCTGGCTACATTCACCCCCCCTCTATAGCCATCCAAGTTCCAACAAGTGGTATCAGAGCTTGGGGCTCTACTTCAATGACTTAACATCCGAGAGCTAACAAAGATGGCTATGGGAAGAGAAGGGTTTAGTACCGGCCGACCTCCACTCTTCGACGACACTGATTTTCCATATTGGAGGTCGAAGATGGAGTTTTACCTCAAAACCAACCTCAGCATGTGGTTTGCTATCAAGGAAGGTTTTTCCACTCCTAAAGATGCTGAGGGAAAAGAGATGGACTTCTCAAGTTGGTCGGCAGATCAAATCCGGAAAGGTAAAGTTGATGCGAAAGCGGTGGTAACTTTGCAATGTGGGTTGACCAAGGACTAACTAATCAAGGTTGGTCCCTTCACAAGTGCTAAAGACCTATGGAGCAAGCTCATTGGGCTGCATGAGGGCACTCATGAAACCGAACAGCCAAAAAGGACCTCCTTCAAGCCAACTTCAAAATCTCCATGGAAGAGAATGAAAAGGTAAGTGAACTCCATGGTCGTTCAAAGAGATACTCAACGGTCTCCACTCCATCAATGAAAAGGTGGAAAACCGAGATCTTGTAAGGTATTCCTTAAATCATTTCCTAGGAATGCCTTGTGGTCATCCATGGTGGATGCCTACAAGGTTTCCAAGGATTTATCTTTTGTTAAGTTAGAAGATCTATTTTGTGAAATGGAACTACATGAGATCTCTAACAAAGCCCAAAAGAGAAAGGGTTTGCTTTAGTGGCAGGTGACAAAGAAGAAGAATGAGGAGAGAGAAGACCTACTGTCACGTGGCTCTAGTGGCCTTAGAAGATTCAAATGAAGAGGAGAGTGATAACGAATCAAGGAGCTCCTCAACCGCGCCTTCATCATCTTCGGATGATGAAGAGGTAATCTCTCCCGAGCTAGATAAGTGCTATAGAACAATAGCTTGCTTGACAAACATGCTCAAAAAGTCTAAAAACAAGATCAAATCTTTGAAATCGGAAGTAGAACATTTAAAAACCTCTAAGGATGAGGTAATTGATGACTTGCATGTTAAGATCCTTGAAAATGAAAATAAGGACTTAAAGACGAAGTTGAAAATCTCAAGAATGTTCTTGAGAAATTCTCAACTAGCTCCAAAACCTTAGATATGATACTAAACTCCCAAAGGGCGGTTTACAATAAGGCCGGTATAGGTTACCGACCAAAAGAACCTAGTATCATGTCACTAATGTCTAGAACACATTTTGGATCACAAAATAAGTCTATGGTTCAAAAGGCTAGAAAGAAAATGACTAAGGCATGAGTGCCAAAGTCTTCCATTGTAGATGTTTTAGGTCCCAAAATTTGGGTACCTAAAACTTCCATATTTCGAATTGTATAAGCATTATTTGAGGGGGAGCATCTATCAACATGGGAGGTTGATATTTGGTGCTCCAAACCCATGACCAAGGAAAAAATTGTCATTCACATGGTTGGTTATGGAAAATTCGAATTAAATGCTTTGAGCTTCATTGTCTTAGTTCTTATAACAAGATGATCCCTTGGCTAGTGATTTATGAAATCTCATTTGGGCAATAAAAAAACTTATCATGTAACGAATGATAGTATATCCATGCTTCAAAATAAATAAACAAGTTTTGAAAAAAAAAATATTCACATGAATGGTTTAGGTTGACACATAACTTACTCTTGACATGGATTGTTTAGGATAATTAGGTTTATTATTGCAATTTATGTTTTCCTGCAATTCATGGTTTATGATATGCCTTATGTCAAGCCTAAGGAGTCCATTTTCTTGTATATGTTATACAACATGAATGCATGCTAAAGAACAAGGATTAACACATAGTTTGTACTAATAAGACATCATCAAACAAAGAACATGAGCTTAAGGTTTAGGCTTAAGTTTTTCTTAATATTTTGGAGATGAACTTAGTTGAATATGCCATGATCTTACTGTTTGTGTGATTAACCTTAATGTATGATACCAATTTTGTTTAAGAACAGCATGCTCACATAGTTCATAATGTTTCAAGTTCCATGACTTGTCTTGTTTTCCCACTTGACTGATATCAAACCTAATGTCATCCATATGCCTAATATTAATTGGATCACTAAGGTATCAGTACTTAAGTGTAGATTGGATTATCAAGATTGTTAGGAATAAACAAGAACATACTTAGAACATAACTGATCATTCAAACCTAGTGTTGGTACTTTAATCCATAGATATTCTTGATTATTGATATGAAATGAAGCCTAGTTAAGGGAACCAAATCAGATTGCTTGTTTTGATTAAATGAATTATGGTTAATGGAACTCATTTAGGGAGTAAATCTGATTATATTAGGGATTAGAGTGATTAAGAGTTGAAATGAACTTGTTTCTGAAACTGATCAGTTTCAGAAAACATTCTGTATCAGACCTGATCGGTCCACCGACTGATCAGGACTCACCCTGATCGGTCCGGTGACCGATCAGATCAACACTGATCAGAGGTATCAGACTACTCCTCAGTCCGATCCCATTTCATCAAGTTGTATCAGATTACCTGATCATACTGATACACACAAATCTGATACAAACCAAGTACAATTGAAACATACTTGATCCTTCATTGGTACAAACCTGGTACTAAGTGAGCACAAGTTTGTTCAAGTGTTCAAAGAAGGGTAGGAATTTTTAAGACCCTTGATTCTCAAAAATTTTTCTGAAACATCAAGTATTAAAATGCTGATTTGATACAAACCTATGTTGGAATGTTCAAATTCATAAGAAAGGGTTTGTTGAGTCATGACTCTTGTTCTTAATGTCGTGTTTCAGAAATATTTCTGAAATGACGAATATCAATAGAGTCTACATCCCTGTTGTGGAATGCCAATTGTTAATGCAGTCTGATTAGGAACGTATCAGAGTTTCAGAAATTTTTCTGAAATCTGATTGCTCCCCAGACTAACAAGAAATATTTCTGTATCAAATAATCAATGAACCTGATCGGTCATGGAGACCAATCAGGATTATGTGTCCGATACAGCTGCATTCCTTACTTGTCATATGAAACATATACATGTTTGACCATGATATATTTCTGTATATGTTTTCATGTGCGATTCAAAAGTTTACCTTTGATTATTTTGGGTTTGGGGAGAGACCCGTGTTTGAGGGGGAGGTATGTTTAAACTTAATAACCATACTCTTTTCGATGTTTGACAAAGGGGGAGAGAATGGTCGATTAAGTTTAGGGTTATTGTAGGGGGAGGATTTTGATTCCCTTACGATGATTGAACTACCTTCAACTGATCATTAATGCCTAAACTTAAATCGGGTTGTTATCGGGTTGTCAAACAACAAAAAGGGGGAGATTGTTGATGCAGTCTGACCCTGATTGTTGTTTTGGTGTTTGACACCGATTTAAGTTTGATTCAAGTTTGGTTGAATTCGGATTAAGTCCAGGTGGATCGGGAGATCGCACGCTGGCATGTGAAAAAGTTTTAGCTTGGAGGGCTAGGTGTGAAAAGTCCTAGCTTGGAGGGCTAGGTGTGAAAAGTCCTAACTTGGAGGGTTAGGTGTGAAAAAGTCCTAGCTTGGAGGGCTAGGTGTAAAAAGTCCTAACCTGGAGGGTTAGGTGTGGAAAAGTCCTAGCTTGGAGGGCTAGGTGTGAAAATTCCTAACTCGGAGGGTTAGGTGATGGAAATCCTAGTGAGTGAAGCTAGGTTGAAGTCTCGGTGAGTGAAGCCGGGTCCTGGTGAGTGAAGCCAGGTGATGGAAATCCTAGTGAGTGAAGCTAGGTTGAAATCCCGGTGAGTGAAGTCGGGTCCTGGTGAGTGAAGCCAGGGTCCTGGTGAGTGAAGCCAGGTGATTGAAATCCTAGTGAGTGAAGCTAGGTTGAAATCCCGGTGAGTGAAGCCGGGTCCTGGTGAGTGAAGCCAGGAGATTGAAATCCTGACTTGGAGGGCCAGGTCCTAGCTTGGAGGGCTAGGTTGAAGTCCCGGTGAGTGAAACTGGGCACGGAGTCTTGGTCCGGGGGACTAAGAACGAGTCAGAGGAGGGCTGGAAGCTTGTTCTCGTGACTTAGAGTGGATTTGACCTTGCCTGGATCGGTCTGGTGATCGATCTGGGAAGTTGGCACGAAGTTCCCTCATGGATCGGTTTGGTGACCGATCCATCTATGTCTGATCGGTCTGGTGACTGATCATGGAGCATACAGTGGGTTTTGGAGAACTTTCTGTTCGGCTCCTGATCGGTCTGGTGACCGATCAGGGATACTATTCAGATCGTTTTGGTGAACGATCAAGTGTCGCGAGCTCCTCACTACGACCTATCAGGCTGGAGCCTGATCGGTCATGAGATGTCCTGATCGGTCCCCAAGACCGATCAGGCCACACCCTGATCAGTCCCCAAGACCGATCAGGAGGTTTGGACTGCGATGCTGGGAAATCACTCTGAGAAGGGGTGGATCGGTCTGGTGACCGATCCACGACTTGGGATCGGTCTGGTGATCGATCACGAAGAAGTCGCGATTTCTGATTGCACGTTGGGGACTGATCAGGTTGGAGCCTGATCGGTCTGAGCCCATCCTGATCGATCTGGTGACCGATCAGGAGTCTCTCTGATCGCTCTGGTGACCGATCAGTAGCTGACAGCTTTAATTCAAAAGCGTTGTCAAAGTTCTGATTGCGTTCTGTTTCCTCTGCCGATTCTCTGGTATACTACTGATATGTTTTGATATGCATTGCTAAGCGTTTGTTGGAGTGTGCAGGTAATAGCAGGTGATTCAAACACTCAAGGAGGGTCAATGGAAGACTTTTCTTTGAGCAGGTTTGGTTGTTTCTCCTTCTCAGGTTTCAACGGGCAACTGACGCAGCTGGCAATTGACGGAGGCTCAGCTGGAGAGGAGGTCTTCAGTGGACTGAGTGCTCAGGGAGGTCAGTGGGTTCAGGTTGGCTCAGTGGATGCTGATGAAGCTTGCGATGGTGAGCAGAGCTTAAGTTGAAGCTGATGCAGAGGAGCGGCAACAAAGAACGAACAGGAAAACAAGCAAGTGTGGCTGTGGGTTTCGCTGTTGATTGTTGAGCTCCTTGTGTAGCTTCTCTCTTGAGCTTTCTTGCTACCGTCTTGTGAGAGGTTCCTCCTTAGTCTCGTGAGCTTATCTTGTATCCTATTGAGACGCTTGTGGAGAGGTTTCTCCACCGAGAAGGAGGCACTGTTTTATCCGGGTCACCGGGGCTTGATCTGCCGACAATCAAGGGATCGCCCACCTTACGGGCACGCCAAGGAGTAGGGGCAAGTTATCCCCAAACCTTGTAAATCCTTTGTGTTAGCGTCAGTTTGTTTTCTTTCCTTGTTTGTTTTCTTTCTGTGTTTTGTGTTTCCGCTGCTAATCTGATCACAGGAAGAAGAAGAAGTTCAAAGAGGCTGATTTGAGTGTCTAGCTACATTCACCCCCCCTCTATAGCCATCCAAGTTCCAACAAAAACAATCGCTAACACTTTTGTTTTTACTTGGTTCGGAGTCACAGTCGGCTCCTACTCCAAGGCTCACGGTCCTTGACCGTTTACGATGGGCAATTCTATATTTTCGTAAAAATGATTACAAGTTGGAGTTTCGAATATAGAATTAAAACAATTACAACACTTTAATAAAAAAAAGTTTATACCGACGACCGGAAGATTTTGGAATGCCGGAGCCGCAGGTCGTCGTTGGCGCTTGAATCTTGAGCATGAAGCTTGTCGGAGTGGAGTGCTTGAATGAATGCATAGAAAGCAATTGTTTTTGAAGCCAAGGGGGTGGACCCCTTTATATAGTCGTAGCTGGGGCGCCTGTGTTGAAGGGGGCGTCTGACACGTGACCTTCTTTGCGCGAACCTCAATCCGCAGACTTGGCCAACGCTTATCCCCTCAACCAGGGCGCCTGAGCTAACTGGGGTGCCTGTGTTAACACAGGCGCCTCTGTTGTGGTCTTGAGGCCTTGCTTCATAGTGGCTAGAATTCTGGGGCGCCTGTCTCAACACAGGTGTCTAGCCCAGTAGGGCACCTCACTCCATTGAGGCGTCTGGGAGCAGAAACCTCCATCCTTTTGTTCTTGCAACCAGGGTTAGATCCAAAACACAAGAAACATACAAATAAGATAGATTTAATCATGATTTATAGCCTGAGCTGTCTTGGTTCTGACTTTGGGCTTCCCAAATGGAACTCTAGGTCGAACCGACGCCTAATATTCCCTCCACGGGGAATGCGTCCTCACCTACTCCTCTCAGGAGATTTTACCTGTTTGCTAACCGGCTCCTCCAGTTGGACTTTTGCCCAATCCCCCGGATCAGGTCTTAGTGCCCAGCTTCACTCACCAGGTCTTCGGTGTCGAGTCCACGACCAGGACTTAGTGCCCATCTTCACTCATCAGGTCTTAGTGTCCAACCTTATGTCAGGACTTAGTTGCCCAGCCCGCGACCAGGACTTAGTGCCCAATTCTTAGAACCATGACTTAGTGCCTAGTGTAACTAGGACTTTACCTGCACACTTGATTAGCCTCGTTAGATAATAATAAAACCTTAACTTCTGAACCCTTTGTCATTATCAAAACATAGGTTTGACTTTTGTGCTTCCGGCACCAACACTTCCCAAGACATCAGTCGACTGCCCATGGGGCAGTCGACTGGTAACCCCAAAAAACTAGCCGTTGGCTAGCTACTTCGGTGGGACCAGTCGACTGCCCTAGCGGCAGTCGACTGGTATTAGGCTGGATGGTTTTTGGAGCCATCCTTTACTCTATTTAAAGGGTGACTTTTGGGCAAGTAAAAGGTTCGGTTCTTGAGGGTACCAGGGTGCTATTTGTGCTAAAAGTCTCCAGCTCTTCCTCTCAATCTTAATTCCATCTTGTAACAAGGAAGAGGGCAACCTTGTGAAGATTTTCTCCACCTTGAAGGAGGTTTTTCATAGTGGAGCTTGTGTGTGCGTGTGGATCCTTGGATTAGTCACCTCTCTGAGGTGGATACCAAGTAAACAAAGGTATTAGCATTGTTCTTATCATTTTTATTGTTTTTATTTGTGTTTAGCTAACAAGTATTGTAGAGAAAATCAAAAGCAACTATTCACCCCCCCCTCTAGTTGGGCGCCACGATCTAACAAGTGGTATCAGAGCCGGTTCGTTTCGAAAGAACTAACCGTCGACCGGAGCATCAAAGAAAATAGCATTTCAAGAGGGTTATAGCACCGTGAGGCTATCGTTCTTCGACGGCAATGATTTCGCCTATTGGAAAGGTAGGATGGAGTACTATCTCATGAATGATATTGAAAATTGGTGTAGTATTGTAGATGGTTTCGATACACCCGTAAATGAAAGAGGAGAGCCGCTACTAATGAGGAATTGGACAAAGGAAATGATGCAGAAGGCACAAGCCAATGCGAAGGCTACAATAACACTTCAATGCGGACTATCAAAAGAGCAATTGAACAAGGTTGGGTCTTTCAGGACCGCGAAGGAACTTTGGGAGAAGCTCATTGAGCTCAATGAAGGGTCAAATGAGTCAAGGAGGGCCAAGAAAGATCTCTTGGTGGCACAATTCCAATCACTCACAATGAAGGCCAACGAAATGGTAAGTCATATACATAGAAGGGTCAAAGAAATAATCAACGAACTTCATGTCATTGGTGAGAAGGTTGAAAATAGAGATATTGTGAGGTATGTACTCCAATCATTCCCTAGGACTATTTTGTGGGCATCAATGGTTGATGCCTACACAGTTTCTAAGGATCTCTCTACGGTAAAATTAGATGATCTATTTTGTGAATTCGAGTTACATGAGCAAGCTAACATTTCTACTAAAGAGAAAGGTGTAGCTTTTGTTGTATTAAAGAAAAGAGAAGAAAAGAAGGAGGAGAAGAAGGGTGAGAAGAAGAAATCCAAGGGAAAAGAAAAGAATGCCACAAGTCTCAAAGCTACTTGGGATGATCCATCTTCATCAGAGGAAGAAGAAGATCATGTGTCACACTTCGCATTAATGGGGGTAAACAACTTGGAGTCATCCGAAGATGAAAAGGAGTCAAGTGATGAGGAACAAGAGAGTTCAAGTGAAGGTGAAGGCTCATCATCGGAATCCGATGTGTCGGTAAGTGAGGTATATAACTTACCCACCTCTACTCTTGTTAAAATAATTGCTAGTACAAATGATGATTTAGCTAAAACTAGAAAGAAGGTTAAGAAATTAAAAAATAAAGTTTGCATATTCAAATTAGAATCCATGAAACTTAAGGACAATGTGCATGTTTCCTCTTCCGTTTCACATGATTCATGTTTATAAAAGGAAAATAAGTAGCTAAGGGAAAAGGTAGAAGACCTCACCAAGGCTCTTGAAAAATTTCAAATTGGCTCTAGAAACCTTGACTTGATCATCAATAGTCAAAGAGCCGTGTATAACAAGGCCGGGATAGGTTATAGACCCAAAACCAAGGAGGTGGCATTTGTTTCACTTATGGGTAGGAAGGATGCTCCTAGGAAGCAAGGTGTTAGGAGAAATGTAAGGAAGACATGGGTACCAAAGAAATACTTAAATGATGTTTGTGGATCTAGCATTTGGGTCCCAAAAGCTTGTGTTTTCCGTGTTGTTTAGGTGAAGGTGAAGGAAGCCTCAAAATTGTGGATAGTGGATAGCGGGTGTTCAAGGCATATGACCGGGGATGTGAGCAAATTCTCCACCATTAGCTATTTAAGAGAAGGAACGGTATCTTTCAAAAATAGTGGGAAACTCAAAATAATAGGTAGGGGCACCATTGAGGTATCTCTTACAATCACAATTCATAAAGTACTTTTAATTAAGGATATGGAGTTTGATTTGCTTAGTGTGAGCCAACTTTGTGATGTCGGGTATAGGGTTGAGTTCAATGCAAGAAAGTGCTTGATTAGACAAAATGACTACTCTAGATATACTTGGGTGTATTTCATGAAACATAAGGATGATACTTTAGAGATATTTATAGGATTTAGTAAACGGGTTGAAAATGAAAAACACCTCAAAATCAACCGAATTAGGAGTGACCATGGTGGGGAGTTTGAAAATTCAAACTTCTCACACTTTTGTTTAGAAAATGGGTACAAACATGAATTTTCATGTCCAAGAACCCCTCAACAAAATGGTGTGGTAGAAAGAAGGAATAGAGTTTTACAAGAAGTCGCTAGGACCATGATGAATGCCTATTCTCTACCTAGCTATTTTTGAGCGGAAGCGGTGAATGTCACGTGCTGCATCTAAAATCGGGTCTTAATTCATAGGTTTTTAGGAAAACCCCCATTTGAGTTGTGGAATGGGAGAATTCCACAAATTCACTATTTTAGGATTTTTGGGTGTAACGTCTACATTTTGAACACTAAGGATGATTTGAGAAAATTTAAATCTAAGGTGGATGCGGGGATCTTAATTGGTTGGATACTCATCCACTAGTAGGGGATATAGAGTGTAGAACAAAAGAACCAAGGTGATTGAGGAGTCATCCAATGTAGATTTTTATAAGTCTACTAGCACTTATCCTAGGAAATCCTCTATTGATAAGGACATAGAAGAAAGCCAACCCCTTCCCCAAGAAGTTCAAGACTTACATTTGGGGGGCATTGATCAAGGGGAGGGAGAAGTGCATTAGAGGATGACAATCATGTAGTAAATGAGCCCGTAATCACTAGGACCCTAAGGCACCACAAGATCATCCCATTGATCAAGTAGTTGGAGATGTTACCCAAGGGGTGAGGACTAGGTCTTACTTTAGGAACATAGTAGTCAAATTGCCTTGATTTCCCAACTTGAGCCAAAATCTATTGATGAAGCTTTAGGTGATGTGGATTGGGTTCTAGCCATGCAAGAAGAATTGAATTAATTTGAAAGGAATAAAGTATGAGAGTTAGTTTCTAGACCCAATGATTGTACCATTGTCACTACAAGATGGGTCTTTAGGAACAAGTTAGATGATCAAGGAAAAATTACTAAAAACAAGGCTAGGTTGGTAGCAAGTGTAACGCCCCAAAATTTCCATTTTTAATTCTTAAAGTCCTTAGAATCATTTAGAAATGGTTTAGAAATATTCTAGATATTTTTAGGAATTTTTAGAGTATTTTTATGGAATTTTCCGAGTCCGTTTGGTATTTTTGGAAAAAGAAAAAGAAAAAGGAAAAAGGAGAAATTAGAAAAAACCATTAAGTGCAGCCGGTGGATCGAACCCGCGACCTTCCCGAAACCAGAAACGCGCGCGACCGGCTGGGCTGGGGGTATCAAGCACAACAAGGGACGGAGAGAAGGTTATTTAAGGAATTGTTAGTTTAATCTGCCTTAAGTATAAATAGATAGTTAAAGAGAGAAATTTTATTTCTCTCCTCTCCAAACCCTCACGCCGACCACCTCTCCTCTTGGGCGACGCCGACCACCATCAAGGCCAAGGAGGGCCGGCCAAGACTCTTCTCCAAGAGATAATCCTATATTCGGGATCCCCGCGACGAGAGGAACGCGTAGACGTGAAGAATTCTCTGAGATCTCAAGTTTCTCCCGAGCTCTAGACATTAATCTTGGTTGTAAGTCCAAGATATCAATGTAAGTACTGCTCACCTGCAGTAAGAGGCGGTTTTTCCGCAAGAATTTCCCTTAAAAGTTTTTAAAAGAGATATTTCCTTTTTGTTTAAGTTTTTGCATGTGATCTTAGTTCATTATATGCTTGTATAAGTTTGATAAAGCACCCTATGTGAGATTAGGGGCTAAGAAAGTTATGAGAAAAGAAAAGAGAAGATAAAGATAAGAAAAGAAAAGGCCAAGGCCTTAAGAAATCCCCAAAAGTCAAGACTTAGGGATTTTAGCACGCAAGGTGCTCGAGAAAATGCCAAGGCATTTACAGATAAGAAAGAAAAGAAAGAAAAGCTATTTTATTTTCTAAGGCCAGTACCCGGCGTCCAAGGGCGTCGTTAAAGAAATCCAGGAGTCCAATTCCAAGGTCTTGGCCCTGGTAGACCAAGGTCTGCTCTATTAGGATTGGTGGCTCGCTACCCCAACCTTTTAGGGAACGCGCATGAGATGGTACTTACGTCTTCAGTGGATCCGAGTGATTATTATTTTCAAGTATATACTTTAGCAAAGTTTCTAAAGTTTAAAGAGTTTTCAAAAAGTTAAAGAATAGCTAAAGTTTCAAGTTGAGCCAAGAAAAGTAAATTGAGATTTATTAATGCTTGAGTATGCATGTTTTGAGTTATACATGTTCTTAGTTTTCTTTCAAGCATATAAGTATCTCATATGATTTTCATATTGATCAAGAAGCATGTTTGCACATTTCGAGATTTTGTGAGCTAGATAGTACTTACTAAGCTTTTTGCTTACTAGTTGCATTTCCTCTTACTGCAGATAAAGGTAAAGGCAAGCAATTCTGAAGGAAGGCGACGAGGCGGTGCTGAGTAAAGTGTGTGTGGTGGCTGATTTTGGAGAGATCCTTGAGACGAGACAATTTAGTTATTTGAATCACAATGTTTTAGTTTATTCAATTTCAAGTTCTTGCTTTATGGAGTTTAGCGAACATTTAAGCTTTGGATAGTTTTACATGCTCAATTTCTTAGAGTAAAGATTCCATGTCATTTCATTTAGCATACATATCCTTATGATTGCATTGGATGAGTAGAAGTGTGAGTAGTTTGAAATATTGATACTTTGTTAGGGAAATAGATGCATGTGCCAAGATAGTATTAATTTCCCTTTGAGTCAAGTTTTTATTGCTTAAGTATGTTTAGAAAAGTTGCTTTCTCATTTGATAATGCCTTAGGGATGTTTCAGAATTTTGTGTGATGAGTTTCAATGGTTAAAAGTTAAGTTTAGTACAAACTCTAGCTTAAAGTCTATGTAGATTTTTCATAACTTGCTAAATTCCGCAAAAGTCCTAATTTCAAGTTTATGGATTCGTTTTGATTGGCTAAATTGTTTAGGAAACTGGTATAGAGTATAGAAATGGTGTCATGATTTTATATGGCTCGAAAGTATAGGTTTGGTGGAGTTTTGAAACAAGTTTCGAAACCTGAATTTTCAGATTTCAGGCTTACCAGTCGACTGGTACAGTATCAGTCGACTGATACCCGTAAGCTGAGTTGGGTGAGGCAAGCTTCAATAAGTATTTTCTTACGAGTTTTTGAGAAAGAAAGTGTGACATGGTATCATGCATGACTATTTAAGTTAGAATATCATTCTTAGATAGATTAAAAAGAAAAAAAAAGATTTCCGCATTTTTAGTCGTGCATTAGAGTCGAGAAGTAGACAAAAGTAACGATCCGTCTAAGGTAGAGAAGACGGGTCGCTACAGCAAGGGGGTTTAATCAAGTTGAGGGTCTTGACTATGATGAGACATATGCCCCCGTGGCTAGATTAGAGTCTATTAGAATTTTATTAGCATATGTCGCTGACATGGGTGTCACACTTCATCAAATGGATGTGAAGTCGGTATTCCTTAATGAGGTCATTAAGGAAGAAGTATATGTAGAACAACCACCCGGATTTGAAAACCCAAACTACCCTAGTCATTTCTACAAACAAAGAAAAGCCTTGTATGGATTGAAACAAGCTCCCCGGGCTTGGTATGAAAGGCTTTCATCATTTTTAGTATCCAAGGGTTTTAGGAGAGGTACAATTGATCCAACTTTATTCCTAAAGTCTAAGGATAAAGACATCTTTGTGGCCCAAGTTTATGTTGATGATATTATTTTTGGGTCAACAAATAGTGAATTTCTCCATGAGTTTATCAAGTGTATGGAAAATGAGTTTGAGATGAGTTTTGTAAGAGAATTGACTTTCTTTTTGGGATTACAAGTCAAACAAACAAATGAAGGGACTCATCTTTATCAAATCAAATATGCTAGGGAAATCATAAAGAAATTTGGATTAGAAAATGCTAAGGTAATATCTACCCCTATAGGAACAAATGTCAAAATGGATAGTGATCTTGAAGGAAAAGTAGTAGACCCAAAACAATATAGGAGCATGATTGGTAGCTTATTGTACCTAACCGCTAGTAGACCGGATATATGATTTGCGGTAGGTATGTGTGCAAGGTACCAATCATGTGTCAAAGAGTCTCACCTAGTGGTAGTAAAGAGGATCTTAAGGTATATTAAGGGTACTCTTAATGTCGATTTTTGGTATCATAGGACTCCAAACATTGAACTATTTGGATACACCGACTCGGATTATGCGAATTGTAAATTAGATAGGAAGAGTACTAGTGGAGGATGTCAATTTATTGGGTCATCTTTAGTTAGTTGGAGTAGTAGGAAGCAACCATGTGTTGCGTTATCAACAACCGAGGTCGAATATGTAGCAGTGGGTGGTTGTGTGTCTTAACTACTTTGGATCATGCATACCTTAGAGGATTATGAACTTCATTACTCCAAGGTTAGAGTTTTATGTGACAAAGTAGGTACTATTAATTTGACTAAAAATCCAGTTCATCATTGTAGGACAAAACACATTGAAGTGAAGCATCACTTCATTAGGGATCATATGGCAAGGGGTGACATAGAATTACATTATGTTGAATCAAAGTCTAACCTTGCCGACATATTTACCAAGCATCTTCTCGAAGCAGAATTCACATCTTTAAGAAGGGGACTTGGTATGTGTTTTGTAGAAGTATAGGATAGGCCTTGGAGTAATACAATAGGAAGGTGGTGCATGATCCTTTAGGATGATACAAATGATTCACTTATGCTTATGACATATTGATGGGTTATTAGATGTATCACATTATTAAAAAAAATAGATACTATGGGGAAAGTAAATGTTTAATTAATGGACATCTTGCCCAAAAGTCATAGTTGGACATTTTAAACAATTTGAAAACATTTCTGTGTTTATTTGATATGCCATGAGTTTGGAAAATGTATGATTTCAAGACTAGGTTGGAACTTTGGTACAAAGTTAGAGTTTTTCAAAGAATTTGAACTTTTGTCAAAAAGTCAAACATGTTTGGATTTTTCATGAAGTAATATTTTTCCCTGTTAGAATATAGCATATGAAACATGTTTGTAAATTTTCATAATTTTTAGAATTTTCTAGAATTTTTGGTGAGTTTCTGAAATTCGACACAAAACCTGAAATTTCAGACTGAAGAGTATCAGTCGACTGCTCGACTGATATTTCTGATTTCTGAAATTTAGGTGTTTTTCAGAATTGAAAAGTTCTCCCGTGTGATGCCATGGGCTAATATTGCTTCAGGCAATCCTTTTGATGGCGTCAAAGGGGGAGAATTTGGAGGTTTAAGTTAGGTTTGAAACTTAACTTGTGGTTTAACTTTGGTTATGATGAAAATTGAAAAGGGGAGAGGGCATAGGTTAAGGGGGAGGTTATCTCTTGATTTACTATGTCTTGTATTTTCAATTCCTGTTGTTTTTCCCTAATTTAAACATATTGTCACATATCAAAAAGGGAGAGATTGTTGGGGCAATCGACCCAAGTATGATCGGGTAGATCATGGTTTTGATGTGTGTGTGTCAATATGGTTAAGGTTAGGGTGTTATATTGTTTTGATATGTGTGAATAAGTCTTGCAGGACTTGGTGAGTCACACGTGGAGGACACATCCGAGGAACAAGAGCCGAGGGAAGAGAACTCCAAGGGCAAGCCGGGAAGTGGACTTCAAAGGGCACACGTGAAGGGTGGCATGGAGGCAAGCCGAGGGCTTGCGTGCACATCCGAGGGACGATAGCCGGTGAAAGAGGACTTCAAGGGGCAAGCCAAAGAAGTATACTTGAAGGCACACATGAAGGAGGGACATCGGAGTGGGGAGGAGTGCTTGTGTAAGTTGGGTAGTCGACTGGGAGGAAATCAGTTGACTGCCAGAACATCCTGAGACATCAGTCGACTGCCCACTGGTAACTCCAAAAAACTAGCCGTTGGGTAGCTACTTCGGTGGCACCAGTCGACTGCCCTAGGGGCAGTCGACTAGTATCGGGCTGGATGGTTTTTGGAGCCATCCTTTACTCTATTTAAAGGGTGACTTTTGTGCAAGTAAAAGGTACGGTTCTTGAGGGTACCAGGGTGTTGTTTGTACTAAAAGTCTCCAGCTCTTCCTCTCAATCTTAATTCCATCTTGTAAAGAGGAAGAGGGCAACCTTGTGAAGGTTTTCTCCACCTTGAAGGAGGTTTTTCATAGTGGAGCTTGTGCGTGCGTCTGGATCCTTGGATTAGTCACCTCTCTGAGGTGGATACCAAGTAAACAAAGGTGTTAGCATTCTTCTTATCATTTTTATTGTTTTTATTTGTGTTTGGCTAACAAATTTTGTAGAGAAAATCAAAAGCAACTATTCACCCCCCCTCTAGTTGGGCGCCACGATCTAACACTAAAAGCAATATGAACCAAACATCAAAGCCCAAGCCAAATATCCTATAGCTAACTTTATGTCTCACCATAGACTTTCTGAGTCGCATGCACTTGTTATTAATCAATTATCCACTGTATCTATTCCTAGTAATGTGCAGGACACATTAAAGGATCCAAAATGAACAACAACAATAAATGAAGAATTAGAGGCTCTTCAGAAGAATGTTACATGGGAGGTAGTAGACAAGCCTGTCAGAAAAAAGACTGTAGGATGTCGTTGGATATTTAACGTGAAGCTGAATGCAAATGGAACTATTGATAGATACAAGGCAAGATTGGTTGCCAAGGGGTATACACAACACCATGGAATTGATTATGAGGAGACCTTCGCACCTGTAATAAAGATCAATACTGTATGAATTTTGATTTCACTTGTAGCAAATAAAGATTAGCCTTTATATCAACATGATGAAAAAAATGCATTTCTTAATGGAAATTTAGAGGAAGAAGTATACATGGATATACCCTCTGGCATGAAGAATGACCCAAGAGATGTTGGTAAGGTGTGAAAATAGAAGAACTCTTTGTATGACATAAAACAGTCTCCCAGAGCTTGGTTTGGAAGATTTTCAAAGTCCATGAGAGATTTTGGATACAAACAAAGTAATTCGGACCATACCTTGTTTATCAAACATAAGGATGGTAAGGTTACAACTCTAATTGTGTATGTTGATGACATGATTGTTACAGGAGACGATCCAAAAGAAATAAATGATTTACGAAAATATCTGTCGAAGGAATTTGAAATGAAGGATCTCGAACAATTGAAGTATTTCTTGGACATTGAAGTGGCAAGGTCAAATGAAGGGATTCCACTTTCCCAAAGGAAGTATGCTCTTGATTTGCTTGATGAAACAGGAATTTTGGATTGCAAACCAATAGAGACACCCATTGAGATGAATCATGGGCTCGCTATTCTTCCTGATCAAGTTCCTACTGATAAAGGAAGTTATCAACGTCTTGTAGGAAAGTTAATTTATCTCTCTCATACTAGACCTGATATTGCTTATGTTGTAAGTGTGGTTAGTCAGTTTATGCATTGTCCTAGTAAAGAACATATGGATGTAGTCTTTCATATCTTGAAATATTTGGGAAGAAAGATACATTCGAAATAGTTGGATATATAGATGCAGATTGGACTGGTGATAAGATTGATAGACGCTCCACATCAGGGTACTTCATCTTTATGGGGAACCTTGTAACTTGGCGTAGTAAAAAATAGAAAGTTGTTGCCAGGTCAAGTGCAGAAGCTGAATTTTGAGGTATGTCTCATGGAGTTTGAGAAATGTTGTGGATCCGTAATATCCTGAATGAATTGGGTTTTAACTTCAAAGGTCTATAGATTTAAATTGTGATAATACAGTTGTAATTCAAATTGCACATAATCCAGTTCAACATGATTGAACAAAGCATGTGGAGGTTGACCGTCATTTTATTAAAGAAAAACTAGACAACAAATCATTCAATTTTCTTTCATAACTTCAAAGGAGATATTAGCTGATGTTCTCACTAAAGGAGTATTTCGAAAAGTGTTTGACATCTCAGTTGACAAGTTGGGCATGATAGATATCTATGAACTAACTTGAGGGAGAGTATAGAAAGCTGTATTTTCTAACTATGGAAGCTGTATATTTAAGATACTTTAATTTAGATATAGAATATTATAATCTTATTTCTTGCAAGGCAAGAAATATTTATATGTATATATACCCCTTTTTGGGATGAATCAAATATAATCGTAACATTATTCTTCATATATCATCTTCAATATTTTCTTTAAAATGCACAGTTGTGATTCGCCAATTAACTTATGGAGTCTCAGTTGATCATCTTGATGAGTACCTACGCATGGGTGAATCAACCGTCATCCAATGTTTTTTCAAGTTATGTGTTTATGTAGTTGAACTCTTTGGTGATCAATACTTAAAAAGGTCAAATGCTGATGATGTTTTACGTCTTCTTCAATTGCATGATGAGAGATACAACTTCCCTAGAATGTTAGGCAATCTTGATTGCATGCATTAGAAATGGAAAAATTATCCAATTTCTTGGAAAGACCAATTTGCAAGAGGTCATAGATCACCAATAATCGTGCTTGAAGTAGTCGCGTCTCAAGACTTGTGGATATGACATATATTTTTTGGTGTCGTAGGTTCATGTAATAATCTTAATGTGTTGTATGAATCTCCCATATTCAATAACATCTTGCAAGAAAATGCCCCAAAGATTAATTTTATGGTTAACAACACTCAATATAAGAAGGGGTATTATCTGTTGGTGCAGAAAGCACCCAAGTCGAACCTATGTTTTGATAAATGGCAAAGGGTTCAAAAGTTAAGTCTTAGTTGTTATCTAACATATTACTCAAGTGTGCAGGAAAAGTCCTAGCGAAGGACTGCTAGGCACCTGGCGAAGGACTGCCAGGATACAAAGCCCTAGCGAAGGATTGCTAGGCGCCTGGCGAAGGACTGCCAGGATACAAAGCCCTAGCGAAGGACTGCTAGGCACCTGGCAAAGGACTGCCAGGATCCAAAGACCTAGCGAAGGACTGCTAGGCACCAGGCGAAGGACAGCTTGGTATCCAAGACCTAGCGAAGGACTGCTAGGCACCAGGCGAAGGACAGCTTGGTATCCAAGACCTAGCGAAGGACTGCTAGGCAAAAGTCCAACCGGAGGAGCTGGTTGGCAATAGGTAAATTCTCCTGAGAGGAGTAGATGAGGACGCGTTCCCCGTGGAGGGAACAGTAGGCGTCGGTTCGACCTAGGGTTCCATTTTGGAGACCCAAAGTCAGAACCAAGACAGCTAAGGTTGTATAAACTTAATACCTTATCGTTTTATATTGTTTTGGACTAACCCTGGATGCAGGACTGAAGGAACGTGTGTCTACAGCTCAGAATGCCCAAAGGAGAGAGGCAAGTAGCTGAGCAGGGCGCCCCCAGTGTCCCGGGCGCCCCCAAGGCTAGTACAAAACAAGTTAAGCAATGAAGTGGTTCGGGAGCTTACTGGGCGGGGCGCCCCCGCCCTCCGGGGCGCCCCCGTGCTCTCGGGCGCCCCTAGTGCTCAGGGCGCCCCGCACTTCAGCCAGCGAAGAGGATAAACATCATCCAGCCGAGAAGCCCGCTGAAAGAGTCAACCGGGGCGCCCCCAGCGTCCCGGGCGCCCCCAGTGTCAAACCTCAGCCCTATTCGAGTGGGATAGAGGCTGACCGAGACAAGCTCGGATCGTGTGACACGTGGGGGGCGCCCCCGACGTCCAGGGCGCCCCGAAGTGCTATAAATAGCACCCAACGCCCAGGCTTCTGAAGAATCAAGTTTTCCAACGCAAATACGCTCTTCTACTCACGCGCTCTGCTCCAGAAATCCTTCATCTCGAGATTCTAGCGCCGGCGACGACCCTACGCACCGAAGAACGATCTACACAGGGCGTTGGTAACGAAGAGTCAATTTCTAAATTGTATTCTTACTGCACTTACTTCTGTATAATTGTTTGTAAGAATTTTGCGCACATATAGAATTGCCCCCAGTAAACGGTCAACGACCGTGGGCCTTGGAGTAGGAGCCGCGGATTCCGGA